>JAJPUD010005217.1:105106-166175 GCA_023553655.1 Myrmecobius fasciatus | reverse complement strand
CAAAGTATCCACTTACTCATCTCTTTCTGGACAAAGCAATTTTTGGCAAATCCTTACAAAAAGCTGCCTTTGTTCCCAGCTGGATCCAAAGCTCAGAGCTCTCCCCAGTCTATACTTTAAAAGAGAACAGAGGAACCTTTGGACAAAATTGAGGTCAATCAGACTTAGAAAAAGAAATATTCCATCTGTCTTTGTCATTGCAGCCAGATCAAAAACTTGCATTTGGGAACACTTCCTTTTTCAGGGCTATTATTGTTTTCCCTCTGTATTTTAATAAAAAGCTATTTTCTAAAATCATTAATTATGTCTTTGTTTAATCTCACTGTGGGAAGTGTCTAATTAGTGTTTTGATTTAAGAATTTTCCATGGAATGATTAGATTCTGTAAAATTATTCCCACTGAGAAGCACAGGTTCTGGCTCTTGAACCAGAAGGTCACTGAGCTTGAGGTTCTTGCAGCCCTTTGTGAAGAAATTCCTATCTTTAGTTCCATGCCATTGAGCCAACTAAAGCTAAAACCATAGAATATGAAAGAGATTACAACAAAAATTACATAAAATTTTCAAACATGGAAGATAAGGTGAAGGTGATGCTACTGACAGCAAATGAAGTAAGAAAGGGAAGTCAAATAAACCCAATATTGAACATGTTGAGTTTGAAACAATCAATGAGACATCTAGATGGATGTATTTTATAGACAATTAGAGATTTCAGCCTTGATTTCTGAAGATATAGATTTGAGTCATTTGCACAAAGATGATTCTTTAAAACTTGATCATATACATTGTTGGTGGAACTGTGAACGGATCCAACCATTCTGGAGAGCAGTTTGGAACTATGCTCAAAAAGTTATCAAACTGTGCATACCATTTGACCCAGCAGTGTTTCTACTGGGCCTATATCCCAAAGAGATTTTAAAGGAGGGAAAGGGATCCACATGTGCAAAAATGTTTGTGGCAGCCCTTTTTGTAGTGGCAAGAAACTGGAAATTGAAAGGATGCCCATCAATTGGAGAATGGCTGAATAAATTATGGTATATGAATGCTATGGAATATTATTGTTCTGTAAGAAACGACCAACAGGAGGATTTCAGAGAGGCCTGGAGAGACTTGCATGAACTGATGCTGAGTGAAATCAGCAGAACCAGGAGAACATTATACACAGCAACAAGGCTATACGATGGTCAATTCTGATGGACATGGTTCTCTTCAACAATGATGTGATTCAAACCAGTTCCTATTGTTCAGCGACGAAGATAGTTATATACATCCAGAGAGAGGCCTGTGGGAACTGAGTGTGAACCACAACACAGCATTTTAGCGCTTTCTGTGAATATTTCCATGCATTTTGTTTTCCTTCTTAGGTTGTTTTTTCTTCTTCTCTTTCTAGATCTGATGTTTCTTGTGCAGTAAGATAACTGTATAGATATGTATACATGTATTGTATTTGTCATATAATTTATCCTATTGAGCATGTATTAGATTACCTGCCATCTTGGGAAAAAAAAGTTTTTGCAAAGGTCAATGTAGAAAAATCACTCATATGTTTTGTAAATAAAAAGCTTTATAAAAAAAAAAAACTTGATCATAAATGAGAGTCCCAAAATGGAAAGAAGAATGTTAAGGATAGAATGTTAAGGGTGGAATGTTAAGGGTAGTTCCTTGAGGAACATTAGAATTAGATTGAGGGAAAAATAAATATCTAATGAAGGAGAAACAGAAGAAGCTTTTGGAGAGAAAGAAAGAGAATTGGAAGAACAAAATGTCTCTGAAATGCACAAAGTATACAGAAGGAGGAAGTATTCATCACTGTAATTACAGGTCCAAGAAAATGGGAGGGAAAAGCCAGATAAAACTATCACACTTGGCAGATAATATGATACTATACTTAGAGAATCCTAAAGAATCAAGGAGGAGGATTAGGGGTAGGTCAACGTATGAAATTTTTAATGTATAAGATATTAGTTAAAAGAGAACTACTATCTAGTTATGGCTTCATCTCCTAACATTTCAGAGAGTGACAATATGATATTCTAGTTGGGTATCACATTTTTCCCTATTTTTTCATTTTTTTTGTTTTGCTTTATTATATCTTAGTTTCTCATAGTCATTAGTTTCCATTTGCTCAATTCTAATTTTTTAAGGAATTATTTTCCTCAGTGAGCTTTTGTACCTTCTTTCCCATTGGGCCAATTTTGATTTGTAAGGTATCCTTCTCCTCATTAGATTTTTGTATTTCCTTTTGCACACTCTTAATTCTCTTCCTAATTTTTCCTCTATCTCTCTTGAGTTTCAAAATCCCTTTTGAGCTCTTCCATAGGCTGAGACCAATTTTAATTTTTCTTGGAGTTTTTGGATGTAGGCGCTTTGATTTTGTTATCTTCTTCTGAATGTATATTTGATCTTCCCTGTCACTATAGGAACTTTTTATGGTCAGAACTTTTTTCTGCTGTCTGCTCATTTTCCCAGCCTACCTATTGTTCACCTTGTTAAACAGAATCCTGTTTCCAGGGTGGAAGGTGCACTGTCCAAGCTTCAGAGATTTTGTGCAGCTATTTCCAGAGGTCTTTCTGGGGACCTAACCACAAGTATTCTTTTCTGCCCTGAAATTGTTTGAAGTATCCCTACCCCACTAGTGTGCTAAAGCACAGAGTCCTTACTCAGTGCTAATAAAAAGACCTCCTGTGAGCTGAGGCCTCTGAAAGCTACCACACTACTCAGGCCCACTCCTGGTATGCTGGTTTCCCAAGGCCTTCTCACGCTACTGGCAAACCCTTTCTGCTGACCTTCCAAGTCATCTTTGGTATCTCTGGGATGAGAAGTCTAGAAACTGTTGGTGCTTATTTAGAGGTCCATAGGCCTGTTCCTACTTTGATGGTGTCAGGGCCAGGGCTGGGACTGAATTAGTGCTGCTTGCTCTAAGAGTGTGTGCTGCACTCCCACCCTGTTTCCACAGACCCTTCCTGATGACCTTCCAAGGTGTTTTTGGTGTCTCTGGGCTAGAAGGTCTGGAAACCACTAGTACTGCCATTGATTCAGAAATTCCTAGGCTCATTCCTGCTTTGCTGGTACTGGTGCTGGGCCAGGGCTGTGCTGGCACAGCCTGCACAGGGACTGCATGCTGGACTCCCATCCTAGTGCCACAGATCTTTCCTGCTGACCTTCTAAGTTGTCTTCAGCTGGAAAATGTTCTCCTCCATCTTTGTGCATGATCTGATGCTCTAAAGTTTATTTAGAGTCATTATTTAAAGGAATTTGGAGCAGTTTGAGAAGAGGTCAGTGAGTTCTGACCTTTACTCTTCCATCTTGGCTCTGCCTCCTTAGTTGTCAGGAAAATGTCCTTTTTAGCAATCTTGGAGTCCAGAAATCACAAATGTTTGCAAGTCTTCTCCTTTCCCCCCCAATTCAGGGTTTCCTTTGGATTTCCTCTCCCCATAGGATTATATTCAGTTTTGATAGGCAAGCTATTCTTGACTTTCACCCTATGTCCTTTGTTTTCTGGAATAACATATTGCAAGCTCTCTTCTCCTTTATTATGCTGCCTGCTAAATTGTATGTGATCCTGCTGTAGTAGCTCTCTGAAGACCCCTTATGATTCACTAGCCAAGTGTTAGGAGAATCATTCTCAGGTTTCATAGCATTTGTCTACCATATGGGTCATTATGCCTTTTTTTTTTGGAGGGGGGAGGATACTTTGCTTGAAATAATGAGCCAAAAAACAACTAGGGGAAACAGGAATGAGTAGACTCATATCCCCTACCCTGGTTACTGTGATATGGGAAATTAATGAGAGACTGTATGACATGATTTTTCTTATTTACCTTGTTTTTTATGTTAAATAAATTTGATTTTTTTAACTACTACAGTGTGATGTCACATGAATCACTTCTCTCTTTAATTCAGAGCAGGAAATAATATTGGGAAATGGAGCAGTTGCTGAAGAAAATGTTGAACACAAACAAGTATTTAAGAAGCTGAATGAAGCATTAGGCTATCACATTTTGTATCTACTTCACTTTTCATTTTCTCTTCAATACCATGGAATCTGACTTCACCCTTCCTTCACTTCTCCCTCGGCCATTACTTCACTGAAATTGCTGTTTGAAAAATCAATAATACTTCACTCTCTCTGGCTTTGCCCTCCCATTTTCTTGGACCTGTAATTACAGTGACGAATACTTCCTCTTTCTGTATATTTTGTGTATTTCGGACATCTTGTTCTTTCAATTCTCTTTCTTTCTCTCCAAAAGTTTCTTCTGTCTCTCCTTCATTCGATATTTTTCCCCCTCAACCTAACTCTAATGTTCTTCAAGGAGCTACCCTTAACATTCTACGCTTAGCATTCTTCTCTCCAAGAAAGGAACCCACATGTGCAAAAATGTTTGTGGCAGCCCTTTTTGTAGTAGCAAGAAACTGGAAACTGAATGGATGCCCATCAATTGGAGAATGGCTGAATAAATTATGGTATATGAATGTCATGGAATACTATTGTTCTGTGAGAAATGACCAACAAGATGATTTCAGGGAGGCCTGAAGAGAGTTGCATGAACTGATGCTGAGTGAAATGAGCAGAACCAGGAGATCATTATACACGGCAACAACAGTACTATATGATGATCAATTCTGATGGACATGGTTCTCTTCAACAATGAATTGTTTCAAACCAGTTCCAATTGTTCAGCGATGAAGATAGTCATATACATCCAGAGAGAGGCCTGTGGGAACTGAATGTGGACAAAAACATAGCATTTTAACGCTTTCTGTGAATGTTTGCTTACATTTTGTTTTCTTCTTAGGTTTGTTTTTTCTCTTTCTATATCTGATTTTTCTTGTACAGCAAGATAACTGTATAGATACGTATATACATATTGGATTTATTATATGTTTTAACATATTTAGCATGTATTAGACTAACTGCCATCTAGGGGAGAGGGTGGGGGGAAGGAGGGAAAAATTTGGAACAGAAAATTTTGCAAAGGTCAATGTAGGAAAATTACTCATATGTTCTGTAAATAAAAAGTTTTTTTAAAAATTCTCTCCATTTGGAACTCTCATTTATGATCAAGTTTTAAAGAATAATCTTTGTGCAAAAGACTCAAATCTATATCTTCAGAAATCAAGGCTGAAATCTCTAATTGTCTATAAAATACCTCCATCTGGATGTCTTACTGATTGTTTCAAACTCAACATGTTCAATATTGGGTTTATTTGACTTCCCTTTCTTATTTCATTTGCTGTCAGTAGCATCACCTTCACCTTATCTCCCACGTTTGAAAATTTTATGTAATTTTTGTTGTAATCTCTTTCATATCCTATGGATTTGGCCTTAGTTGGCTCAATGGCATGGAACTAAAGATAGGAATTTCTTCACAAAGGGTTGCAAGAACCTCAAGCTCAGTGACCTTCTGGTTCAAGAGCCAGAACCTGTGCTTTTCAGTGGGAATAATTTTTATCAGTTCTTCAGTTTCTCCCTTCTAACAACACCCAACACTGAAGACCTTATCATCTACTATATTGCAAATACTTTGTTAAGTGTTGGGAATACAAAGACTAAACAAATATTCTCTGTTCCCAAGTAGATAACATTCCAGTTGAAGGAGATAATTTCTATAAAAGGGTTTAGGTGTAGTTCAAATGGAAAGGTCCAGGTGCATTGGAATGGAAATGTCCAGATATGTTGAGGGTTCTTCACCAGGGCAGATAGCAAGATCTGGTGATCCTATGATAGACCAGACACTAATTCTGGAAGCCCTTCAATTTTACCAGGAGTCTTGTATTTAGTAATACTTGCTTATTGAAGACATGATTTTTTGTCTCCAACCTAGTATATTTCTTCAATTTAGGCCATTCTTAAACAGAGTATTGAGGTAAGTTGGGAGGACTGGGATACCTGGGCCTCCTGCTTCAGAAAATTCATTACTTCACATCCTGTTCTGAGGATGAAGCTCAGATCTCTGAAGCCTGATCCTTTGATCCAGGATATCTCTCTGATCTCTACTAGGGAATGTTGACTGATTCCAGATTTGTCTGATCTCTTGATTCCTGACCTTTGATCCTGGTTTCCCCTTGTAGTCTAATAAATAGTCTTCTTGGGGGGGGGGGGGACAGAAAAAACCCTTATGCTACAGGCGAAAAACCAAGTCACAGAGAGGAACAGGGAAGACAAGAATAAACATTTCCCAGAGCAGAGCGATCTGCCACATCCCAGTCAAATTTTGGGTTCCTCAGCAATATCACCCTGAGACACACAGTTTCTGAGTTTGGGGATGTGGTGCTTTCTGAATATGGAACCTAATGTTTGTCCCAGACATCTAAGACTGCAAGGATTAATTTAGCTCTGTTCCAGGGACACCAGGACCTTGTCTAAGGGTAAGAGATGAGAAGCAATGTTTCCTTCTCCCTCTCCTAGGAATCAGAGTCTATAGTGACCTCTTCTTAAACATAGCTCCCTCTTGTGGCCACATTATTTGGCTCTAGGTCCCCCAGACAAAGAGGAAGGGATTGAGACAACAAAGAGAAAATGAAGGGATGGACCTAGTGAGTTAATGAAAAAAGAATGAGGGTTATAGGACAATGAGAGAGAATAGAAAGTCATGAAAAGGAGTCATTTAACAATAGAGAAGGGAGGGAGGGAAGTCATGAATGCAAAGAATTCAAAATAGGGATCAATTCCTCCCCACACAAGACTCCCAAAAGATCTGCTTCTGTTATAGCTCCCAAGGTCTTAGACAACATGATCTTCTTGAACTTCTTTTATTCTGATATTGGCAGCTTCTTGCTCCTGGACTGTTTCTTCTCCAAATCTAAAAATATGACTTAAAGTTACAGGCCCTGGAGTCACAGTAAGAATCTATCCAAAATCACAGAATCATAGCTATAAATCTGAAATGGACCTTATCTAGCCTAATCTCATTTTACAGGCAGGGAAACAGGCCTAGAGAAATTAAATAACTTGTTGTATTATGTTGGATTTAGTTTTGGAAGTGGAAAAGATGTTAAAGTTTATCATTTTAGAGATTAGGAAAATGAGACTTAAGAATAGTTAAGTAGAGTCCTCCAACTTTAAATCCAATGTTTTTGGTATTATTTCACCCTCTCACAAAAAAACCTATGATGGAAATTCAGCCAGATATTTTAGCTAAGAAATTTTCATGTTCATAGAAAATACAAAATAGCAGAATGATAGAAAGTCATTATGCTTACCTAATAGTTAAAAGTTGGAACAATTTGCTAATTTGCAAGAGTCCTAGAAAATGGTTGGGGTCTTCCAAAAACAATACACCATGGCCATCTATTGCTCATAAGGTAATTGATAGAATTTACTGATGATTAGGACAAAAATGATGAAGAATCCACTAAACAAATTCTTAGAAGATCATGTGTACCAGTCATGCATGGGCTGTCATAATTAAACAATGGCTTACAGTGAGACAATCTGCAGCTAATTTGAATGAAGAGAAATGAACATGTTTGTCTTCCTGATGCCATGAAATTTAAATGGTCTGGGGGAGACCTTTGATTGAATTGATTGTATGGAAGTATGTTGCATATGACCCATGTACTTGTTCAACAGCATGCTTGTTTGCCAGAGATATAGAAGATATTAAGAAAGCTGCTTTTAAAGAATTTGTCACCAGACCCAAATAAACATCATACATTTCAGGATACTGAAAGAATTGGCAATCTAACTATAGATAGGCTGTAAATGATCTTTGAAAGTACTAGATAAATGGAAAGATTCCATAGGACTAGAAAGTGGCAAATATTCCAATTTACCAAAAAGGCCAGAGACTGAATTTTTTTAGGTTGGTTGGCAAAATTCTAGAAAGTACTATTAAAAGCATTTTTAAGGGGAAATGATGACTACAAAGAACCAGCTAGAAGATGTCATGATAAACTAACTCTATTTCTTTTTTTGACAGGTTTATCAGGTATCAGGCTTTAAAGGGTATCATGAATATACTATGAGTGGATTTTAATAAAGTAATTTGACAAATTCTTTCCTCCTGTTTTCCTTACTGATCCCAATCCATAGATATTTGGGGAGGGAGGGGAAAGTAAACTTACTTCTGTTAAGAATTTCTGTCTGTTTTCTTTTCTCAGTTATTCTTATCTATCCGATCTACCTCTAAGAAAAAGACCTATCTTTTCTTTAATCTTCTTTTATTCCTTTGGCTAAGTTCTAAGAGTAGAAAATAGTTCAGAGTGATCATTCATACACTGAGTCCCTCTTCCATGTAAGATCACTTTTCTCAGACATTGTCCTTCCTACCATGTCCTTTTACTGAACTAGGAATGAAGAAGTTATTAGGCTGTTCTTTGAGCTCAAGAAGCATTCCCCAGAAACATCCAGAGGAAAGAAAAGGAAAGGGGGGAAAAAGGCAAAAAAAAAATTTTGTTTTTTTCTAAAATATAAAATGGTAAAATTATTTCAACATAAAAACAAGTTGATTTCTTCTACTTTGCTTTAAAATTTCCCTAAGCCTCAGACCTTGAAGACTAACCTTCAATTATCAACCTTAAAATATGTCAATGAGTTTCAAATTCCAAAAGAGTAGCAGGTCTCTGAGTCCTATCTATACAATTCAGAGACCTAAGAACTGCAAGGTTTTGACTGTTGGAAAAGCATTTTTTCCCCTTTTATCCAAAAGGAAGTAGAAAGAATTGAAATCTCTTTGGAGATGAAAAGTAAGAAGTGTCTTTAGATGGAATTTTCTTTTGCTTATATATGCCACTGAGAGAGAAAATGAGAGATCTGGATAGCTCACAGTGACATAGCCACTGCTGTTATGTTCACTGCCATGACCATATATTAAAAGAGAAGGAAGATTGAAGATAAGAGTGTAACTGCTATCTGAGGATATCCAGAATGAGACTCTCACCTCAATCTACTTCCTTCTGGCTCTCTTCCTTAGCTTATTTCCTATTGTTTTGTTTGTATGTTGCTGTTGTTGTTGTAAATAATCTGTTCACTTTATTTTCCAAGTGCTCTCAGAAGCTATGTTCTGGTTGAGATTAAAGAAATATGAGGAGCCCATTCTGGAACCCAAAGAGAGAGAAGGAAATTCTTCTTCCAAATCATAGGAAGGAGTGGGTGTATGTGCAGATGGACCTATATGAACCTCCCTCCAAAAAAAGCGAAGAAAACAAAAAGCAATAAACCCAGACCTAATAGATCCTACTGAGCAAAAATATTTATTAATCAATGACATATGAGGAAAGAAAGGCTCGGTAAACATAAGGAATTTCTTTGGAAACTGTAGCCTAAAATTATTCTTTCCCATTGTTCCCTCTTGGACAGTTTAAAGAGCATCATTTTTCTCTCCCCTCCCTCAGAATCAGAGTGGAAGGTAGTGACTATAGGGAAAGTTCAACCCTGAAAGGAGGAAGGGGAAAAGAATACATCTTATTTGATGGTAAGAGCAGAGGAAGTAAATATTTTTTTTCTTCAATCAAAACCTTCCAACCCTTAGATACTATTAAAGAAACAATGAAGCTGTGTGTGTGTGTGTGTGTGTCTTTTAAGTGCTATACAAATAGAAGAAAAAGAAGAGAAATCAATTCAATTAAACATGCATTTTTTGAGCATTTACTTTGTTCAAAGTAAACTGTTTGAAGCTGGGATATGCACTGGGGGAAAAATGTCTTCTTAAGAACCTTACATTCTACTACAGGAGTAAGAGAAGGAGAAAAAAAAAAGGGAAGCAGGCAAATGATTGGAATTTCTGAAAATGGAGCAGGGTCTGTAAGATGGAATAATAAGGAAGTCTTCAAAAGACATTGAGTATTGAAAGTTGGGGAGGAAATAGTAATAAGGAGAGTGGTTATAAGAAATACTGTAAACAGTTCCTGCTAAGTCATTTCTCAGACAGAGGAGCAATTGAACAGATGCTTCCTGTGACTACAATCAGCCACTTGATCTTAAAATAGGATAGTACACAAAGGAAAATACTCCAGAGAATTCAGCCTTAGAGAAATCTTCAGTGGAGAAAAAGTTGATTTGGAGCATAGTACTTTTCTCTCTATCTCTATCCATATAGACACCTAGTCTCACAAAAAATATATACAAGGCACATCTTTTTCCATTTTCTCCTTTGAACCAAGGACAGTTTCCCCCAGAGGACTCATAGTAGTGTAGGGAATAAAATGAAATACTGTTCTATGGAGCTTTGTGCATCATTATCCAGCCCCTCCTCCTTCAATGACTTCTAGACTAGATGTTCTTCAACAGACAGACATTTCCTAAAAGTTTGGTCAAATGATTATAAACTTGCAGCCATAGATGTAGACTTGATCCCACAAGCCTGACAATATAGCTAGTATAGTTACAAAGAATATACTCGACTTCATAAGAACCATTGGACATGAAGTATCCACACAAATAACTGGATCCATCATTTCTACTGTCTATATGGAAAGTTCAAAACATAAATAAAAGGAGTGTTGTGGACAACTCAAGTCAGTCTGCACATATCTGTTATATCTGTCTTTGGTCTAGGTATGTTTACCCCCAAAATCCTGGTGTCTTCTCAACTAGCTCCCTGACCTGAATGGTAACCTCTTTGTCCATAGAAGTCCTTCATCATCTAATCCTTGAACCCTCCCCTTTGTTCTTTTTGTGTCCCTAACAATCTCTAGCAGTCTCTAGCTCTTCATCTCTAACTATAAGTTTCTACCTGTAACTAAGGCTCTATCCCCCTTTGCCTATTGATTTAGAGTACCAGGTCCAACATGCATTTCCTACCCCCACCACCTTCCTTCACTACCCCCACTACCATCATAATAATAGACAGGCCCCACACCTCATACACCTGTCCCAGCCACAGTCAGAACCACAAAGCAGACATGACGTGGAAGACAGGATGGATCAGTTGGACAGGAAGTGAGGGAGAGTGACCATTAAGCCCCTCTGATGATCTGGAGCCTGAGCCTATGGAGGAACAAGGGAGGAAGAAAGAAAGGTCAGATTTGGAGCAAAAGACTCTAGGACTGCTCTTCCTGGGTAGATGGACAGACACAGGTGTGGGGCCAAAACACAACTCAGGTAATCCTTGCCTCACTATTTGCCTCAGGACCAGGCCTAGTACTGAAAGAATGGGGAAGAATGTTATGGAAGAAGTTGGAAGTACTCTGTACAGAAAAGTCAGATATTTGAGGAGGGAAAGACAGAGAAGAGAAAATAAAAAAGTGAAGATTGAAGAAGAAGAAGGGAGATCTTATTTAGAGGGAAGATTCTTTGAAGAATCAAGAAGAAACGCCTTCCTGATTTGATATAAGGGAATTCAAAAGGTCTGTGATCTAGTACCTTCTTTGTCAAAAACTTGTCATATGAACTTAGAAAAATTATTTCCCTTCTCTAGGGTTCATTTTATTCATCCATAATTAAGATTCTGGACTTTCAGCTTGATATTCTATAGTTCTATTTCTTCTTAGGATATGCTAAAGAAGAAGGGGTATCTGCACAAAACTACTCCTAAGAAATCTCATCTAATTTATGACAAATGGGGAACTGAAAAGACAAAGGAAACAGAAACAAGGGTCTGGAAAAATATGAAAACTGAGAGACCTCTAAGGATTGTGATGGATGTAAGGACTAATAAGGATAGGAAGAGAAAAAGATGTGAGCACTGAGAATTGTGAGGGATGGGAGAGATCTGAGAGGATAAAAGGTGTAGGAGGATTGAGGGAAAGGGAACTTCAGTGCTGACATATAGGAGATAATTTAAAAATTCTTGTTGATTGAAAGTTGCAAGTTCTGTGAGGAATCTGAGGACTTTGACTTTTTTTTTTTTTTTTGCTTTTGCTGAGGCAATTGGGTTAAGTGATTTGCCCAGGGTCACACAGCTAGGAAGTGTTAAGTGTCTGAGACCAAATTTGAACTCAGGTCAGGATTTTGACTTTTGAAAAGAATGGGATAGATGAGAAATATGAAAGAATATGAGGATTAGTGAGAGCTCTGAGAGCTGTGATGGATTTGAATACTGGTGAGAACTGTGAGAGTTTGTGCTACCATGGGGAAAATGCTGTACTTGTACCCAGAAGACCTGGGTTCAAATCTTTATTCTGAGCTTGCACAAGTCACTTATTCTCTAGTTCCTCATCTGTAAAGTGAAGGGGCTGAACCTGATGACCCCTAAGGTCCCTTCCATCTTTAAATCAATGATGGGACAACTGAGTTGTGTGAAAGGTTTGAAGGATGGGGCAGGTGAAAGATAAGGAAGAGCTATTAGGGATGTAAGGAAGATTAGGGAGGAATAAGAGAGATATGAGGACTAACAGAGGATATAAGGATTGTGAAAGTTTGAGGAATGTAAAAATAATAAGAATTGAGGGTAGCTAGGTGGCACAGTGAATAGAGCACCCAGCCCTGAAGTCAGGAAGATCTGAGTTCAAATCTAGCCTCAGACACTTAACTATGTGACCTGGGCAAATCACTTGACCCCAATTCCCTCAGCAAAAAATAAATAAATAAATAAATAACAATAATAATAAAACAAGAAGAATTGTAGAATTGTAGGGGATATTGGAGCCCTCATATTGAAAAAGGTGTGGTAAAGCATGAAGAACATTGGCTCTGGATTCAAAGGTACCTGGATACAAATCCATCCTTTGATGGATAATATACATATTATTTAACCTCAGAGGACCTCAATTTCTTCATCTGTAAAATAAGGGGATTAGGCTAGATAGCTTCTGAAGTCCCTTCTAGGTCTAAATCTATGGTACTAATATATATTAACCTCTCTGCTCCCACCCATCCTTCTATCTTTAATCCTGATCTAAACAAAAACAATCTCTTCTAAGAATTTCATAATTTAATGTTTTTTAATGTTTTGAATTTAAATGGATTTAAATTCATGTTTTAAAAATATTTATTTAGTGCCTACTCTCTGTGTACACCACTAGACTTTAGTGCTAAAGAACATATAAAGGTAAATAAGATATTATATCTAGTTTCATAAAATTTACAGCCAAGTAGGGAGTGAAACATAAATACAAAGAATTAGAATTCATAATATATATGGGTGGAAGTGACTTAAAGATGAGTTGTTCTTCAAAAGATAGATAGAAATTCAAGAAGCAGGAGCAGAGGAGTTAGAGGACTGGGAAGGACAAGTCAAATTTAGGAAAGAGTAAAACAAAATCACCAGGGCAGTAAAGGGAAACGCCAAGGTTAACCAGAGCTGAGAGTATTCATTCAGAGAGATATGGCTAAATAAGGGTGGAGGCAAAATGTAAAAGTCCTTTCTGGAGTTAATGAGAGTGAGGTTATTCATTTGCTAATAGAGAATAACTGAAAGGTTTGAGCTTGAGCAATTATATGAACAAATCTATGTAATTGGGAAACAAATGGAGATAGCAAAACTTGTTGGAGCCTATGATATTAATTCAGTTCAGTTCAACAAAAATATATTAAGTACCTAGCATGTGCAAGGCACTACACTAGGCAGTGGGGATACTAAAACAAAACCAAAATCGTCTTTGCTTTCAAGGCATTTACATTCTACTGAGATAAGATATACACAAATAAGGAAATACAAAATAATTTCTAGAAGGGGAGAAAGGCTTAACAAAAAAAGGCCTTATATAGGAAGAAATACTTGCATTGTACTTCACAGAAAGCTATGGATTTTAAGATGCAGAAGTGAGGAAAAAATAAATTCCAGATATGAAACATAGCTTAGGCAAAAACACCAAGGCCAGAGAAATATCTTGTATAGGCAACAGACAATACTTTGGCCAGAACAAAGAGTGAGTGAAGGAGAGAAAGAAAGATGACTGGAAAAAATAGATTGAAGGTAGTCAATAGTTTTTGATGCCAAATGGGAATTTATATTTTATCACCTTGGCCAATAGTGTCAAATGAAAATAGAAAGAGAACCCAGAAAAAACAGAAATTAGCATTATCTATGTTGTGTTGTATTTTTATTTTGTTAAATATTTCCCAATTACATTTTAATCTAGTTTGGGACTGCAAGATAGAGTTTTGCAGGCTGTGTGAGTCCAGAGCCTGTTCTGTTTTAGGCAATAGAGAATCACACAGCTTCCTTCCTGAGCAGAGTAGTGACATAGTCAGACCTGTGCTTTAGGAATATTACCTTTCTATCTTTATGAAGGATGGATTAGAGAGAATTGATGAGATACCAACTATGGTAGGTGAGGGAAAAGAAAAAAATCAATGATGATGGAGGTTATAGATCTGAATGAATGAAAAGGATAATTGTGCCATCAGAAATTAGTTCATTTTTCATGTTGAGTTTGAGATGTCTATAAGATATCTAGCTAAAGTTGCTTGGCAGGCAATGTGAAACTACAAATCAAAAGAGAAACTAGGGCTGTTTCATTATAAATTTGGGAGTCATATGTATAAAGATGATTTTTGAATTCATGGGATAGAAGGAACATTGTTTAATATACATGATAAGGCTATCCAGGTTTTGTTTAGATAGTTTTTAGGAAGGCAAACCCATATTTTTTAAACATCTAATAGTTTCCTTATAAATCTGCATCAACAATGGATATTGTTCCTAGTTCTGCTTTCTATGGACAATTGCAATAAATTTAGTCTCTCTCTATAAATGTTGACTAATTCCACAAATAAGTTCATAGCTCTCATTTGTCCCTAACCCTTCTCTTCTTTAACTCAGTCATGCTCAGTTCCTTCACCTAACATGGTGCAAACTCCAGGCCATTTTCCAACTTGGTTGGTTTCCTTTGGATACTCTTTAGTTTGTCAGGGTCCTTCTTAAAACATAATATGTAAGCCAAACATGACATTCTGGATGAGGTCAGAACAAAATAGATTAAGTAGCACTATCACCTTCTTAGACCTGGACTTAATGCTACATAGCTTTACATGATTAGAACTCACACCTTATTAGTACCCACTGCCCCTGGAGCTCTCCCTCTGTTTGAAAAGCTGATGGAAAGCTTATCTAGAATCTCCATTGAAAGAGGAAACTGTCAGCCATCTCTTTCCCACCTTGCTGTGTACTCCTCTGCACTTTTACATAATGTTCCTCCAAATACACCCAAATCCCCATTCCTCTTCACCACCTCTTTTCAATTTCCTTTAGAAAGTTTCTTCCAAGGATAAAAATATCATAACTTTACATGTGAATGGATCATGGATAAAAGATCAATAACTGCCCTTTGAGTAAATCCATTCAATCAGTTCTCTGAAGTCAAGGAAGAAGAAAATATACAGGAGAATGGCATAGTCAGTAAAGGAAAGACAGAGACAGAGAGAGAAAGAGAGACAGAGACAGAGAGACACACACACACACAGAGAGAGAGAGAGAGAGAGAGAGAGAGAGAGAGAGAGAGAGAGAGAGAGAAAGAGAGAGAGAGAGGGAGAAAATTTGATTTATCAGTTAGGAAGACTTTAGTATTATGAAAAGAAGGGTACTTTCAGTAAAGTCTTGGGAGCAAAAGCCAACTAGCATTTATTAAGCATCTAGTATGTATCAGGCACTGTGCTAAATTCTGGGGATACAAAGGCCCCCCCAAAAAAATTAGTTCTTAATCTCAAGGAGCTCACAGCTTAATGGGGAGTTTACAGCCTAGGGAATAGAAGCATGACATAAGTGGATTTTTAAGAAATTTAACCGAGAATGGGACAATAATTGGATAAATTAGATAGGCTAGGAAAGATTTTTCAGTATATTAAGAGGGCTAAATATATTTGTAGGACGAAGGAACTAGTGTAGAGGAATGGAATACATTAAAGGTGAAAAGTGGAGGGTGGGAAGAGAAGGAATAATACTGGAGCAAAGTATAGAAACAAGGGCACAGAAAATATTTCTTAAAAATATGGGAATCCCTCTGTAAGAGGAGGGGTAAGTTAACAAAGTTCTTCCTGGATAGCCTAGGTTCTTCTCAGTGATGTAGGAGTATAAGTGATTTAGTGTTAAATGTAACTATGGAACCATAGAAATTAATATGAGGGGGTTTGGGGAAGGTATTGAATAATGAACCAAGATGTAAAGTTATAGAAGATCTGCCCTTCAGGATAGACTAACTGGGACTATTCTTTTAGAGCACCTGGTCTGGTTACTATACTGATTCATTTTATAATGTCCCCAGGGTCTACTTTGTCCCACTTCCCTACCACAAAAACCTGTGATAGTTTTCAAGGACATAAAAAATTCTATAAAATTTATTAACGTATGAGGAAATTTCAGCTTTTTGTGGCCATCTCTTTATTTTCACTTATTTCGAGCCATTTTTAAGTTGACAGTGAAGGTGAAGTGACAGTGAAGGTGACAATGAAGACTATGAGAGGATATGAACAAGATTTGTCTCCACCATCCCAAACTACAAGGTTTTGCTCAGCTCTACTCCAGAACCTTTCCTAGAGGTTGGAAATAAGAAATTCTGCTTCCTCCCTTCTCTAAAAGTTAGACTTTAGTTTCTTTTTTTTAGATATAGCTCCCTCTCGTGGTCATTTTCTTTGGTTCCAGGCATTTAACCAAAGGGTATCAGATATTAATTATATAGCAAGAAGAGAGGATGGGAATCAAGGAACAATGGACAGAAATAGGGATCCACAATGGAAAGAAGATGGAGGAATGTGTCATGGATTCAAGGATACTATAGGAAGAATTACTCTTTCTCCACACCAGGATCTTAGGAGTTTGTGTTTCCATTTCAGATCCCAAAGTCCCACCCAGAATCTTCCCCCTAAGTTCTGGGGCTAGTGGCTCAGTGGTCCTAGGCTGCCTGGCTCAAGGCTTCTTCCCAGAGCCTGTGAAGATGACCTGGAATTATAATGGTTCTGAAGGCACAATAAGGAATTACCCTGCTATACTAAGTGGCAACACCTACATTCAAACCAGTGTGCTAGATCTTCCTGCAAGCCAGTGCCCCAATACCCAGTCCTACCAATGCCGTATCGAACACTACAACACCAGTGATAAGCTGATGGTTCCCTGCAAAGGTAAGAGGAAGAGCGTGGGGTTTACCTTCAGGGAGTTATGCTGTCATTCCACACCTACAATATTCATGGGAAAAAAATATCCTAACATACCTCTCCTAATAAAAATAAATCATATTTATATAGGATTAAAAAGCTGACAAAGTCATTCATATACATGATTTCATTTGATCTTCATCATGACCCTCTGAGATCTGCAGGGGGCCTAGGGAAGCTCCAAGACTCACCCACCATCATGAGTTAATGTGTGATAGAGGCAAGATTCAAATCCAACAATCTACCAATTCATCCTTCCTGCCCCTTCCCTGCTCCCTCACTTTGGACCTGTGGTAATTTCACCTAACAGACCTTAGAGATGACCCCTATGCTATATCCCAAATGGAAGGTAGGCAGGAGCAGTACCTGAATATTTTTTTGCTCAGCTTTTTGCTGAGGCAATTGGGGTTAAGTGACTTGCCCAGGGTCACACAGCTAGGAAGTGTTAAGTGTCTGAGACCAGATTTGAACTCAGGTCCTCCTGACTTCAGGGCTGGTGCTCTAACCACTGTGCCACCTAGCTGCCCCTGCAGTACCTGAATATTAAGCAGAATATTAAACTGAAAAGCTTCAGGAAAGGCTGAGAGTAGCTCTGCCTGCAGAAGGTAACTGTGTTCTATGTGTTTTACAGAAATTCCAAATGATTGTTCCTGCAAAACTACGTATGTATCTCTGAATCCCCCCTCCCTGGAAAGCTTGCTCTTGGGCACAGGAGCCAACCTAACATGTACACTGGGTGGCCTCAAGAACAGTAAAGGAGGCAAGTTTACCTGGGTGAAAAATCCGGCCCAGGCATCAATTTTCAACCCTATTCAGGGAACACCTCAGCAGGACTCAAGTGGCAAGTACAGTGTGTCTAGTGTCCTGGAGATCTGTGCTGAGGAGTGGACCCGTGGAGATACCTTTTCTTGCACTGTGTCCCACCCTGAGATAGAAACCACTACCAAGACTATCTACAAACCAAAAGGTAGGAGCCAATTAAAAATGGGAGAAAAATTCAGGAGTACAGATTGGAGAGATCAACTGGAAAGAACTAATTTGTTTGATTTGGGAAAAGATAAAGAGGAAAGCATTAGATATCAGATCAAAGGTAACAAAGGATGAGTAGAACTAACCCAATAATACATCTGTCAGATCAAAGAGCTCAAAACTCCAAATTAAGAGAGGAGAGATAGGAAAAGATAGGAAATATGACTTACATTTTTTTTAATTAGGAGAAGACAGAAGATCGCAAGATATGGAGACAGCAAGAGAAGAAGAAAGATAGGAAAGAGAGGGAGAGGAACAGAAAGTAAGAGAATGAGAGTGAGGAGGAGAGAAAAAAAATACAAGGAGAAAGTGAGAACTGAGAAGAAAGCAAGAAGTAAAGAAGTACATCAAGAGAACAAGAAGGGAGGGGGAAGGACAAAAAAAGAATGGAAGAGGGTGAAAGAAATCAGAGAGACTGATAGAGTAATAAAAATAAATAAATCTGGCCATTCTATTCTTCCTCACTAGACCATCCAGTGACCCTGCAGTTGGGCCCAGGGCTTTGCTTTATCTACATTCTTAAGGGCATTCTACATCCTGAATAATCGCCAGTAAAATGATTTCCTTCCTGATTTAGGTCATTCCTTAGAACCCAGTTCTCTCTAACTGTGTGTCTCTGCTCTTTCTGTCTAGTGACCCAGATCCCACCCCAAGTCTACCTGCTGCCACCATCAGCAGATGAACTTGCCTTAAATGAACTGGTCTCAATCACATGCTTGGTGAGGAGTTACAGCCCACAGGAAGTGGTGATACAGTGGCTGAAAGGGTCTGAGAAGCTGCCCCGAAAGGACTATATCATCAGTGGCCCTCACCCAGAGCCCAGGGGCACCAACACCTTTATGATAACCAGCATCATCCAAGTCTCAGCCTCTGAATGGAAGGCAGAAAACAAATATTCCTGTGTGGTAGGCCATGAAGCTCTTCCCTTGAACTTCACCCAGCAAACAATTGATCGATTCTCTGGTAAACCCACCAATGTCAATGTATCTGTCATCATGTCTGATGTCTATGGCACATGTTATTGAACTCAGCCTAAACAATCAGGCCCCCATCACTGTCCAGAACTTGAGTTACAAGGTAACAGTGAAGTGAAAGTAGATCTATAGAAAAGTATCTATGGAATAAATCTTGACACTCAGAAGCAACATTAGTCCTGTCCTCAGTGTCTACACCACAACTACTTCCCAGTAGCAGGGGAAGGAGGATAGGGGATGAGGGTGGGAAGGTATGGAATGTACTAGAAAAGAGGAAAGAAGAATGGGAAAGTAGATCCCATAAAATGAGCCAAGCCAAGATATTTATCATATCTTCCCCACCCTGACTAGGATGGGACTCAGACAGATATTTTAGAGAAGGTCTTGGTCACTTTTCCTGATATAATCATCACTTTATCAAGGATACTCCCCAATTTGTAATTTGAGCTCTAATCCACCTGGGAAGGAAAGTTCCCACTAGTTTCCATACAACAAATAATATCATAGGATCAGAATAGACCCTAAAAAGGTCTATTTCCAGCATTTATTGAGGATTTTATAATTTGAAGAATTCTGTGCTCACCACAAAGTGGGTGAGACAGAAGAGCCTGCCTTCAAAGGAGCTTATAGTCAAGAGGAAAATAAAGGAAGAATAGATCCATGGCCTTATCTAGGAAAAAAGGGGAAGGAACAGAAAACCAATGGAGTTCAAAGAAAAAATATAAAGAAAAGGCCAGAGGTAGGCCTGTGAGTGATGTGTTCAGAATATAGTGAGTGAATCACTGAATGAAGCAAAAAGTATGTTAGGAGTAATGGGAGATTAGGTTGGAAAAGAAAGTTAAGGTCTTGACTGTCAAGTTGAAGGCTTTGTACTTAGTCCCATGAGCAGAGTTGTGCCACTAGAAGTTTCTGAGTAGTTAAGTAACAACATAAGTGCATTTGGAAGATGATTCTAGAAAGATGTTTAGGAAAACTATTTAGGCTATTTTATTATTACAATAGCTCCACTGAGAGATAATAAGGGCTTGAACTAGGTAGAGTGAAGGAAAAAAGGATAATCCCTAAAAGAATAAAAGAAATACACATAATAGAAAAAGCTTCATATATACAAAGGCATGACAACAGCAATGAAAAAGACATAAATGCACATGTACATAGTTACGCATGATAGGAATTCCAATGGTGGTGGTGAGATAAGGGCTACATTTTTTAATCTTTTACCTTTAACCTTTTAACCTTTTACCTCTCCTTTCCTATTAACATTTCTATCCTAAATATATCCCACACCTATCAAAGATACTCTTCACCATTGCTAAGTAAGATTTCTGGTGCTGTTGTTATTGTTTGTCCTTCATTCTCAAAGAGGACGGTGACATCAGAGAGGTGATGACAAGCAAGTGAATTGGATTTAAGTGAGGGAGGGTGATGCAAGGTCACCTGCTTCACTTTCTCCTCCAGAGTCATCTGGGTCCAGTGACTAGATATAGCTCTTAAGGACTGGAGATGCATGCAGTAAGAAACATTTGCCTTTTTAAGTTAAGGTCTTAAATTCACTGATTAAGGTTAGATAAAGAAATGAAGCAAAGAATGAACTTTTTTACCTAGTCAAAAAAAATCAATCTGAAAGGGTTTCTGGCCAAACAGAAACAATTGCTTTTTACAGTCATTCTGAGGCTGTCCGGACTCAAAGACAGTATGGCATGGCCTGGAAACTTTTGTTGGCCAATCAAGAAGAACCAGAATAATTTGGGATTAAGACATGATCCTTAAGAAAGAATTTTTTTCTTTCCTTCTTTCCCTCCTTCCTCCCTTCTTTTTTCCCTTAGTGGCAGTGCTCTGTTTACAGATTAGATTTCTTCCTTAAAGACCATGTTTTAAATCAAATCAAGATTTCTGGGGAGAAGGAGATTGAAGGAACTTCACACACCAAAATAAGAACCCTGAAGCATAGATGTCTTAGGTCTTCTGGCCCAGGTGTTCTTGAGCAGAGAAGAGAGATTCTTCTTAAGACTGGTATTCCCTTAGTTTCTGGGTCATTTGAGAGGTTCAAAATTGAGTAGTTACCTGACTACCTGTGACAGACTGACATAACTGAGTCCCTAATACCAACATTAAATGCTACCTCCTTAAAGAACTAGAGACTCTAACCCCAGAAAAACTTTTCCTATTATCTCCTCTCAATATCCCCCAGAATTCTCAGAGTGAGGCATAATGACTATACTATTGCAGGTTAGCAGTACCCTCACAGGAGGCTACTCACAGGCTTCTTTCCTCAGAAAAAGGGACCTTCAATAGGAATGTGATGGAAGAATGACCTCTATCCAGACTCTGACCAAGAGCATTCCATGAACAGGGGATCAATACTAGAGCTTAATCTATTTCAGGGATGTATGTCTCTTCCTTAAAAATAAACTTTTTTGGCCTTTGGACAATTATCTATATCTAGGCCTTGTTGATCCCTAGACTTCACAAAACTTCTCTCACCCACCTATCTCTGGCTGAATCTTTTATTCCTCAATTCTCACTCTTCTCCACATCCTCCCCAGATGCCTGAGTCTTGTCTTTGCCCTAATGTTTGAGAAAAAGTTGGAGCCTCTAAAGTCTCCTTGTCAATTCTGTTTCTCATCATTTGAAAGCCCTATATATCCAAAATGTCCTACTCATATAAGCCTTCCTCCTAATTAAAGGTAACAGGCTTAACCAATTCTATAAAAGGAGTAAATTTTAATGCCCTCTTTAATGTCCACATAGGTAGGAAATAAAAAAATCTCTAACCCAGGTCTCTAACTCAAAATCCAATGGTCTTTATACTAGAATAGGAAATCTGGGTTCAACACTCAACTAACTTGCTAAATGTATGGCAATGGGCAAGTCACTTTACCAGTATAATCCTTTGTTCCCTCATCTATAAAATAGGACTATTCATACTTCCTAATCCACAAGCTATTTAAGATAAGGTGATTTTATACTTTGAAATGCTATAGAAACTGTAATTATCATTATTACCAGATTGTCTCCAATATTTCTATGGATACTACACAGGGAACCTCGTATTTAATACTGACATCAGGATAGATACCCAGGCTGACTGGGGAGATGTAACAGCACATACCACATAGAGAACACAACAAGATTGTGACCAGTATATTTGAGTGCCAAAGAATCTATATGAGGCCAAAGGAACTGAGGCCATGGAAGTCATGTGGTGCAGTAGTAAGAGTATAGTTCTAGTTTCAAATCCTACTTTTTGTGCTTACTATTCATGTGAACTTGGACAAGTCACATGATATATATATAAACATATATGTGTGTGTGTGTATGTATGTATGTATAGATATATATATGATTTATCAACTTAAGACACTGAATTTCTCACCAATGACTAGATTATTCCCATCAGCCCAATTATTTCCCTTTCTCTTTTCTTCACCAGCTTTTTATTTGGTTGGGGGGGGGGAGGACAGGTAATTGTAAGTCCCTAATGTCACCTGCTGAAGCAACTAAGCCCTGGTATCTTCATAAAGATACACTCTACTTTATGGGCCTGCATCATCTCCAACACAGGGATGATCCCAAACAGACCTAAATCTTTTGTTTGTTCTTAATTCTCCAAGCTAAACTCCTTTGCTGCTATCATCATCAAATCTGCAAAATATTGACTTCTTACACCAGTTTCTTTGATCATCTTCATCTGACAGACAATGTAATAGCATTTATTAAACCCTTACTGGGATTAAGAGCACTGTGTTTAGGGATACAGGAAGAGACCCTTACTGAGATAAATAAGAATGCCTCCAACATTGTGGAATTTACAGTTTAATGACAGGATACAATTATATACACAAATAACTAAAACAATGATAATAGGTAACATGTCTATAGAACTTCACAATTTATACAGAACTTCCTTTACAGCATATTTGTATATTAACTGGTACAACCAACTTAAAGATGAGAAAATTGAAGTTTTGGAAAGCTTAAATGCCTTTCCCACAATCACATCGCCAGCAAAGTGAAGAGCCAGGGCCAGCTGTGGCTTCTCATCCCAAATCATAGATTTTCATGACAGCATCTGCATTAGAAAAGTACAGACTAAATGCTGAGGAGAAAAATAGGGAGCAAGTATTTCAGAAATAATGAACAGTGTAAGTCAATGTAGGAAAATTCAAAATGTGTTTGGTAATCCAGTTTGGCTAGACAATTAAGTGTATTGAAGACAATACATATAGTATGAGGAACACCAAATTTGACTTTATCTTATAGGCAATAGGGAGTTGTAAAAAAAGTTTTTGAATTGGGATCAAAGTCAATCATTGAAAAAAAATACTCTGACAGCCAGCATAAGTAAGAATGATAAAGTTCAAAATGAAGTAAGTCTCATTGAGCTAAGGACCAAAAAAAATAAGTTTTTACTCTATTAGATGCAATTCTTCACAAAGTACTATTCTAATGTCTCACTGTAATGTAAAATCTGTACCAACAGAGTACAGATTTTATCAGGACCAAACCATTCTTGAAAGGCTTTGAATAATGTGTTGACAACAGACTAAAGCTACTTCCTCAAAATCAGAAACTAAATCTACTTTCTGAAGTAAGGAGATCTCATAATCATGAAGTTGGTCTCCATATCATAAAATTTTTAGCTATGGCAAACCATTAAACAAAGAAAAATACAAGACGGTACTCATTCCTTGCTCCCATCTGGTGGCAAAGGGTACAAAAGTGCTTAAAAAAAACACTTTAAATGGTCATTAAGTCATCTGTAAATATGAACTTAATTTGTTGGTATTCTTTCTCTAATAGACAAACTACTTGTGGAACTAACACAATCTTAACTTTTTTCTGTAATTGAAAGCAGAAGACAAAAAGATTATAGCATCATAGATCCAGAACCAGAAGGGATATTAAAAACTCCTTGGGTTCCCCCTTCCCAGCCCTGTAATCTTACAAATGAGGAAATTGAGGTTAAATGATATGTCCAAGGTCACGAAGCTAGTAAGGATCAACGTCCAATTTTAACCCATGTCTCCCTGACTTCAAGTTTAGTGACATTTCCATTATGAAAAGATGCCTCTTAGAGAATCAAGAATTGATACAGTTGGTTTTATTAAATATCCAGAGGCAAAAGAAATATTTTCTTCAAGAAAGGAGCCTAAAAAAGTTTATTTCGTGTCAATCAATCACTGCAATGAGACCAAAAGTGTTATGAAACTATCTTAGCTAACAAACTTACCTCCTTGCAAAGTGGAGTTACAAAACAAGCCAAGGACAACATTGGTTTGGAATATAAAGTTATTTATAAAATCTTATAAAGAATGATGGTTGAAGATTGTGAGCAAAGTTGTCACAGAATTCCAGAATTTTAGAATTGCTTGGGACATATTAGCCACATAAATTAAACCATCATCCAGAAGGACTCTTCTCTTGTAATATATCTACTGAAACATACTTTTGCCTCTTTTTGTATCCACAGAGTTTAACACAGTGCCTAGCACATAGAACTGATGGAATCAATCAATCAATCAAAGGTTCTCTGACTAAAAATATCAAGCAAGGCATAAAATATGCTTTTTAACAGTGTCCAGATGGAAGATAGTCTTTGTAGATGGTGTTTTCCAAATGCTCTTATTTTCAAGAGGGTAGCAGAGTGTTGTTTTCATAAAGCCAAAGAACAGTGCAAATTTGCTAAGTAAAATTTGTAATCACTTAAAAGAGAGCTTAGCATGTTCAAAAAAGCCAAAATGAAAAGTGTCTATTATCTAGATTTGGGCTTGGAATTGGATGAATAGCAAATCTATCAGTAAATATATATATATATGTATATACATATATATATATATATTTGCTGAGGCAATTGGGGTTAAGTGACTTGCCCAGGGTCACACAGCTAGGAAGTGTTAAGTGTCTGAGGCCAAATTTGAACTCAGGTCTTCCTGACTTCAAGGTTGGTGTTTTATCCACTGTGTCACCTAGCCACCCTAGTAAATATATTTTAAACAGATGAAGCAGATGAGTAACAATTTGATCTGAAACTGAAAAGAATAGTTAGATAGCATTTGGGAAATTGTAGAGTGCTTTTGACAACCCCAAGCTTCTAACTAAAACAAAGGAAGACTTTGTGATTACCTAGAAAGGGAAGTAGTAATCATTAAAAGTCAGAAAGCATTGTCATCAAGAACAGGCCGAGATGGGTTACTAGTACCATGATGAATTAGGATAGATAGGGGATTAGAAAGGCTTGAATTCATATCTGGCCCCACAAACTTGTTAGCTGTGTTACCCTGAGCAAAGGTATCTTAAATGTTTTTTTTTCCTCAGTTTCTTCAACTTTAAAATAGGGATAATAAGGGTACCCATCTTACAGAGCTGTTGCGATATTATCTGTAAAATGCTTCATACAGTGCCTGGCATAGAGTAGGTACTATATAAATGTTCATTAACCTTCCCTTCTCTTTTCTTCCATTTACCTTTTTCTTTAGACAGAAGACCTCAAGCACACATTCCAAACATGGTATTGCTTAGATTTCCACATGATCTTTGATGAAGTTCCTCATATGGAGGAGGTAGAAAAGGATTTAGGATTGGATTAATTAATAGACTGATGTCTGTTTAAAAGGAGTCTCTAATGAAGTATCCCAAAGGTTTATCATTAGCCCTTTACTTTTCAATATTTTTACTAATTATTTGAATAAAGGTATAAAAGACATACCTGAAAAAAATGCAATTTACACAAATCTTGACAGCATAGCTGATAGAAGACTCTGATAAGTTAGAGCAGTGGGTCATATTGAATAAGATGAAATTTAAAAAGGAATAAATATTATACTTAGGTTCATGAAATCAATTTCACAAATATAGGAAAGGGAAGGAGAGATATAGATAGACTATGAAAAAGATCTGGCAATTAAGATACTGATGCTTTATAGACTCAAATTCTCCAGAAACCTCAAGATCTTTGTGACCTCTGCTCTCCACTATATGGGAATCCTGACTCCCAAGTCTTTCTAAAGTTGAATGAACTTTCCCCTATTCAGATTTCTCTTATCCACTCCAACTCTTGGGACCTAAAATGGTTGAACTCATTTGCCCCACAGATCATTGGAAGAAGGTGATCACATCCAGCTGTCTTAATGAGGATTTTGTAGAGGAAGATGATAGAGAGGCTACCTTATGGCCCATGACAGTGACCTTTCTCACTCTGTTCCTGCTCAGCATGTTCTACAACACCACAGTAATCCTCATCAAGACAAAGTCTGGTCCAGCTATCAAGTACTAAGCCTCTAAGCAAGCAAGACACCTGGTCTTGGTATGGTCTCTTAGGCATGGAATCAGGGCTGGAAGTAGCCCAGGGGATAATGACTGAGAACAAAAGAGAGGGTTGTGTGGTGACTACTAGTGGGAAAGGAATAGTAGATGGTCCCTTCAAATGTAAGAGTAACCACTCTCAATCCATTAAAATGTACCTGACAGCTTAATACAGGATGGTGCCTACAGTTAACAGGCCCTACACAAATAAGGGTTTATACTATAGTCCTTCTCTTTGCTATTTTTTCCAAACTATAAATCCTATAAGCATAAGAATAAAGAACACAGTTACCACACATGATAGATATTCATTTTTGACCCAGCTTTTATGGTCCAGGATACTGTTTCATATACCAGAATGTTGGACCAGCCTTATTTTCATCCTCTCTTCATTATTCACATTTCTGTCTCCGTCAGGGAGTGTGTGTGTGTGTGTGTGTGTGTGTGTGTGTGTGTGTTTGTGTTGTGTATGATCTCTGCCAAGAAGAGTAGGCACCCTAGCTTCAATGACTTTTAGGGGACAGACAAAATAAGGACAGAATCAGGCCTTAGGAAATTCACAATCAGAGGGGGGAGGAGAAAAAGATGCAGACTCTGCCCTCATTTTTAGAATTTTGACTGCCAGAATAAAGGGAGAGGAGGCACCAGTCTTACTGAAAAGATGCTAGTAGAAGGGTATTGGACAGTAGGGACATCCCTTCTTTCTTTCTCTAGTCTGGATAACCTCTCCCCCATCTATTACCTACAGGTGAGCTTTATGAGAAATCAAAGATATCACCAAGGACCAGAGTCTACTGGACAAGTTGCAGCTCCCACAGTGACAACCTATCCCCACTCTCATCCTTCTAGTCTCTCTTGGGCCTGAATGATTCTGTATAATAAAGATAGAACCTTTCTTCTGCACCAGTCTATTTCTGAGGAATATAAAAAGGAGGTAATTGTCCTGGAGGAAGGGCTGATCTCAGGTGGGAAGGGGGTATTCATACACTCAGACATATACAACTGGGATAACTCTCTCCAGAAGATAAGCAGAACTATAGTCTAGAAATTAAAGTTTTGTTCAGAAATAGTTTCTAAGTCTTTTTGTTGTTGTTGTTGTTGTTGCTAAGACAATTGGGGTTAAGTGACTTGCCCAGGGTCATGCAGCTAGAAGTATTAAGTGTCTGAGACCAGATTTGAACTCAAGCCCTCCTGACTTCAGGGCTGCCACCCTGTTGCCCCTTCTAAGTCTTTTTGTTTAATGTTTTGAGAGGAGATTTTTTTCCATTTCTCACACAAAGACCTGACTTATTTTAAAATAAACACTCTATTCTCTGATAATTGAATCATTCCCAAAGAATATTCTGAGCCTGGTCTCAGATGTTAAGGACTTGAAAATTCAGAGATCCTAATCTACTCTGAAACCAAAACTTTTACTAACTCTATGAGTCCCTCAGTCATACAATATCCCCTCTCCTGCTCCTATTCTGAGACACCTCAGCTTCCTTGATCTGTCCAGTTCCCCATCACCAGAATTCCCCAGCAGTCTTCTCAAGTTCTCCAAAACTCCTTGATCCATGACTGCTGCCTAGCTTCTCAAAACATAAGTAGGATAAGAGAGAAGTTGAAAGCAAGGTACAAGATTAGAATCCCCCTTCCACTTCCTGCCTTCCTGATGCCCTCTACATCACCATTTGTCCAGTTGCCTTCCTTCTTTAAAGTCAGAGACCTTTCCCTAGAGTGGCTATTATCAAGACAAGAGGAGGGTGGGAAAGAGAAGAAAGACAGACAGAGACAAAGAGACATACAGAGACACAGAAGGGGAGACAGAGAGATAGAGAGACAGAGACAAAGAGACAGAAAAAGATGCCTGAAGTTTCTCTTTTTCTGAGACCCTGTCTAAGTTGATAAAAAATAGTATTGAAGTTACTGGACCACGAGACCTGCCCTGGGAGCCCCATGCTTACGTTAGGCCTTCTCTGTGTTTTTCATTCTGTTCCCACTTACCCCACAATGAAACTTTGTTGTCTTGCATTCAGTCTCAATGACACAGATGCTAATTTTGCTGAAGTTAAGTTGTACAAGGTAGTGACAGTAGTGACAGAAAATTTTCATGGAAGAATCAACAAGTTTAATGTTTATAAAAATATTAACAGAAGTTTTAAAGTCATACAGTCATTTCACAAATTATTACCAATGCTCATGTCTTCTCACACACGCAAGAATTTGACAAATAAAATTATTACATATTTTTGTGATTGATGATTTTGGTATGAGAAAGGACTAAAACTGAGCCAGAAATAGGGAGTCACAAGTCCACTTCTTGTGAAGATAAAATGATAGATCAGCTCTAGAGGCTTGATCTTCATATCCTAGAAAGAATGGAATATATTATCCATCTCCCATCTTCCCCTCTGGAAGAAAAAGGAAATACAGGACACATCAAAGCTGTCACTGTGGAATGAAGGGGACCTTAAACATCAGTTCTGGCTGCTTCTAATAAACTAAAAAAGCTTTGTATATGGACCAAGAATCAGACCATGCATCTGTCATTTTAGGACCAGACTAGCTGAGTGTAAAGAGACTCATCACTAGACAGTCAGTAGGAACATGAATTGTTTTGGTAACAGGAATTTATGAGGTTTATAAACTAAGGTGTGAAAAGGTCAATGAAATAACAGGCCTTATGAAGTATTCATCTAAGTTAGTGTACATGTCATCTCCCTTCAAGACTATAAACTTTTTGAAGAAAGGATTTCTATCATGACTTCCTTTATGTCCAAGATTTTAGGATTGAAAGCAATCTCAAAGGCCATCAATTCTAACCCTTTCATTTTACAGATGAGAAAACTGAAGCCCAAGAAAGTTAAATAATTTTCCCAAAGTTGTACAATTAAATGTGAAAAGTGAGAATTGAGCCTAAAAGGGTATTAAGTGGCAGGAAAAGAGCTAGTGGTGTCCTAGATTCAGTTGTCTTTCCACTATATCACCAGACTCCAAACCTAAAGATATCTAAAATGCCTTTCCAAATCTAAATTCCACAATGTTCATTCATGCATATGAAGAAAAGACTATCTTTTGTTTCCAGAAAATGAGGGGTAGAGAAGGAAAAGATTCTTATCAGATAAATCTTGACCTATTTGGGTAGTTTTAATCAGATTACACTAAGGTTAGCAGTAACACTTCAATCCCTTATTTTCACTGGGCCTGAGAGAGAAAAGTGGAAGTAAACCAGTTAGGCAATCTATAGGTTCTTTAACAATAATCCATCCTGTACAGCCATTCTGGAGAACAATTTGGAGCTATGCTCAAAAAGTTATCAAACTGTGCATACCCTTTGACCCAGCAGCATTTCTATTGGGCTTATATCCCAAAGAAATCATAAAGGAAGGAAAAGGCCCCACATGTGCAAGAATGTTTGTGGCAGCCCTTTTTGTAGTGGCTAGAAACTGGAAATTGAATAGATGCCCTTCAATTGGAGAATGGCTGAATAAATTATGGTATATGAATATTATGGAATATTATTGTTCTGTAAGAAATGACCAGCAAGATGATTTCAGAGAGGCCTGGAGAGACTTACATGAACTGATGCTGAGTGAAATGAGCAGAACCAGGAGATCATTATATACGGCAACAACAGTACTATATGACGATCAATTCTGATGGACATGGCTCTCTTCAACAATGAAATGTTTCAAACCACCTCCAATTGTTCACTGAAGAAAGCCATATACACCCAGAGAGAGGAATGTGAAATGTGGACCACAACATAACATTCTCATACTCCTTGATTGATATTTGCTTACATTGTGTTTCCTTTATCTGATATATCGTTTGTGTAGACAAGATTTTTCTTGCACAACAATGACAAGTTTGGAAATATGTATACATATATTCGATTTACCAATATTTTAACATAATTAACATGTAGTGGATATCCTGCCATCTAGGGGAGGGGTGGGGAGTTGGGGGAAAAATTTGTAACGGAAAGCTATGTAAGGGTTATTGTTGAAGAATTACCCACACATATGTTATGCAAATAAAATTAAAAAAAAACAATAATCCATCCTGAAGACAAATGGCTTTGGACATCTACCTGATTCAAATGAAAAAGATTGATAAAGTATTTAAGTAAAGATGAGCTGAAGATGAACATGGCTTAGTGTTGTCAGGAAAACCTGGGTTCAAGTCTGGCTCCTTATATATCCTGACTGTTTGACACTGGGAAAGTCTAACTGCTTAGTGCTTCCAGACAGTTCACTAAATTGCAGAGAAGCTGCCAAGGTGTAATAGTGAAAGGGGTTTCCTCCCCTAGATCTCCCTACATGAATGCAACCATAGCTGTGGAACAAAAAAGAAAGAAAAAAAAGTCAATTAAAAAAGAGATGGAAATCAGCCTAAGTCGCACAGAAGCCTGCTTTAATTGTTTCTGTTTGGTACAAAGGGGAGAGGGAGAAAGTGGAGATTGGGATCTGTTATTGGGAAGTGGCAGTAATACTCTTAAAAATCAAAAAGCATCAGTAAAAGAATTTCTAAAATTTACCCAAAGTATTCATTTTTTTTAAAAGTTCTAAAGCCCCCCCCAAAGAAAGAAGAAAAAAAGAAAAAAAATTTCTAAAGAAAATTTACCTTCTGTCCTATCTTAATTGACTCATTTAATAAATAAGAAGAAGAATAGATAGTTTGTCTCACACACCACCTTCTCTTCAATAGGCAGTGTGGCACACCACTACAAACTGGCCACTGAATTGCCAGTCTAAGTTTTTGAAATGTGAATAAGATTATTCTATAAAATTAAAGTTAGTAGAGGGACAGTAAGCACCACTTTTATGAAAGGAATTTGAAATAATTTTGTAATTACATATTATAAATATTTTATAATTATAGATTTTGTAAATATAGATAATTTTGTAATATGGATTATAGATTATAACACCTGTTATAATAATCCTATGCAATTGTCTCACATGTATTCAACTAATGATTGTTATAAAAACTTTGTGTCTAGAAGAATTGAAAGAAAAAACAAACTTCCAAAATTCATCAACCAACAGTTTTATCTAATCATATAACAGAAAAAAATTGAAACATGATCAAGTTTATTCATTTTTAAAATGCTTATTCAATGTATACATATATTCGATTTGCCAATATTTTAACATAATTAACATGTAGTGGACATCCTGCCATCTAGGGGAGGGGTGGGGAGTTGGGGGGAAAAATTTGTAACAGAAAGCTATGTAAGGGGTAATGTTGAAGAATTACCCACACATATGTTATGCAAATAAAATTTAAAAAAATAAAATAAAATAAAATAAAATGCTTATTCATCTATAAACTAATCTAGTTGGAGAACTACTGCCATTTTATCAGATTTCTGCTTCTGTTAGACTTCATAAATTCATTCTTCTACAGAAAGATAAAATTACACACATTTTCTATTGTCACAAGAAAGTATGACATTTATTTTTAGTACTTTACATAGCATTATATCATTTGATCTTACAACACTGTGAATTAGGTAGTGCAGTTATCATTATCCCATTTTATAAAGAAGAAAACTTAGCAAGAAAGACCTTTTTGCTCAAAGTAGGACAGGGTTGATTGAACTGGTGAAGTACTAAAGAAAGGATTGGGTTGTTTTGATTTTTCCCAGATGCTAGAATTGTATGACTCCATATTAAGAAGGCTGTAGAGAGGATTTCTTATAGGATAGGACTGTGGGATACCTTTTAACTTGGGAAGACAGGATGGAAAATCATCTAATATGTTAGAAGTCAGAGAATGCAGAAATGAAGAACTCTATACTGAAAGGAGTGGCATCCCTAAGGGAGATACATCTCTAAGTCAGACAAAGAATGTTTGAGGTGTCCTTGGGCAGGGTCTGGGCCATGATTTCCTCTTGAACATACCTGAGAGAAAAGGCTTTTGTTGATAAGGATGCTAGACCAAGGGATATGGTATCTGACTTTAAGGGGGACTGAGGATGAAGCATTATATAACTCAAGGATGGAAACGATAGTCTAAGTGGAAAGGCTCCATCATGCCTGTTGATCTTGTGTCAAATATATTTCCTAAACATTTTCTAATTCAACAATGTGCCCAAATTTGGAGATCTCACCAGTCCAGCATATATAACCCCAGAGCATTCAGGTTGTTAGTTGGTAGTTGGAGCACCAATAAAAATAGTGCTTATCCCCCAGCCTCTTCTAGTGATTGATATTGACTTAACCTCAGATCCTTCTAATCTCCTACACCCCTGCCAAACTCAGTATACTATAAGTTCATTGAAGCCAAGAACTATTTTGTTTTCATCTTTCTATATTGAACACCAGGTACAGAGTCTGGAACATTGAACACTAAATGAATGCTTCATGAATTGAATTGAACCCTACCATTCATTCATCTTCTTGTTTTTTAGTTTGCCAAACCAGACCAGAACCCAGAAACTAATTTGGCCTTTACACTGACCATCTCCCATTCTCATATCATAGAAGCTTCTCCCTTCCTCCTCCAAGATGCAATTCAAATACCATATTTTACATGAAGCCTTCCCTCAACTGCTTAGTGCTCTGTCCCTCTAATGGCTCTATATTTTACTACTTTATTCTTATTTTTATTTATCATATTTATATTTCTATATGTATTTATTGTATCCCCCACTAAAATATAAGCTCCTTAAAAGTAGGATTACTTTATTCTTTGTAGTCTTATTCTTACTGCCTAACAAAGTGCCTGGTACATAGTGCTTCATTGAATATTTGAGCTCTAAGGAACTTCAGAATAGATCTCATTCAATCTGTACCTGAAGAAGATTCCATTTTGTATCACATGTTCATGTAATTTTCTCTTCAAGTTTTCCTAATATTGGTAACTCACTACCTCCTGAGTTTTTGGACAGCTCTAATTATTAAGATAGGGACAAGAAGGTAGTGTGGTGGACAGTGCCCACCCTGGAATAAGGAATATCTGAATTCAAGTGCAGCCTCAGACACTTAGCAGCTATATGATCCAGTTTGCTTCAGTTTCCCTCATCTGTCACATGAGCTGGAGAAAGAAATGACAAACCACTTCAGTATCTTTGCCAAGAAAACCCCAAATGGGATTACAAAGAGTTGGATACAGCTGAAAAATGATTGAACAAAAAATTGTTTAAAAATGATTTTCCAGGGGCAGCTAGATGGTGTAATGGATAGAGCCCCAGCCCTGAAGTGAGGAAGACCTGAGTTCAAATCTGATCTCAGACACTTAACACTTCCTAGCTGTGTGACCCTGGGCAAGTCACTTAACCCCAACTGCTTCAGCAAAAAATGATTTTCCTTTTATAAAGTTTAAATCTGCTTCCATGCAACTTCATCTTTTCATTGCTCCTAATCCATGGAAACAAAATAAATTTAATAACCTGAAGATGCCAATATCTCTCCCTCTATTAAACTTTCTTTTTCTAACTTAAAAATCCTAGTTCTTTCGATCCCTCTTCAAATACCTTGGTTTTCAGTCTTTTCACTACCTTAATGGCCTTTCTCTCTGTATATTTTCTAAAATAAAATCATCAAATTCCAAAAATTTGGCACTATTTGGAGGTATAAACAATGGTGCTGTTTAAAAATTTACAATATTCACTCACATATAATATTTAGAGAACCTTTTTAAGACACTAGATTATCCAAGGTGTGACTGACAAAATAAGACAAAATGAGGTGGAATCAATTAAGGCCTCTTGAAAAAGGTGGGACTCAAAGAGGGTCTTGAATGAGAAGGAGGATGTAGAAAAGAGAAGAGAAGGATATGCATTGGAGAAGAATGAAGTGTTTTATGCTGAGTCCTTACCCCCCACATCTTGGGCACTAGGGTCCCAATAACAACTTGGCAGAAGTACTCTTAGTTAACCCCTCTCTTCAAACTAAAGACACTTCACAAACTTCACAGAAAGGGCTAAAACCATAAAACCAATATTGTCTTGTCCCCCAATTCAACAAGACAGTGTAAGGGTATCAGTAATGGAAGTAGGGGGAAGGAAAGTTCTGATGCAAACAGAGCAGGTGTGACTCCCTGGAGTCTATTTTTGGAAACAGCCTTAGAAACAAGAATTTGCATGGGGCCTAAGATGATGATTTCAGGAAGAAACTGAACAGTAAACAAGGACTTGTTTACCTCCATTATAACTTCAATTCCCCAGCCCCCAACCCAATTTTTTTTTTCTCCCAGTGACTAAAGAAGCACATTTTCTTTGCCTAGAACCCATCCCTGAGGCCTCAGTTCAGTTGCTGAACACTTCTTCCAAAAAACTGGTTCCAATAATCTAATCACTTCACACCACACACTGACCTTCCAGGCTCTAATTGAATCTCAGTAAATGTTTGTTGAATGAATGACCACCTCCCACCCTTCTTCAAGTCGATTATTGACCTACCCTGGTCAATTGACCTATAGGTCAATAGGTACTGACCTACCCCTTCACACCTACCCCAGGCCCTTGTAGATCTGATATGAACCTATAACCAATCACAAATGTATAAATCAGAAATTCCTAATCTTATTAGGTTCTTGATTTACAAAGAATCCTCCTACATTCTCTATTTAATATGAAAGAAAAGAAATTCTGAATTTACCATGCAAAGGCACATAAGAAATAAAATAGGATAAAGAAATCATCAATCAAAAATTCTAACACATAATCTTTTTTAGCTTTACAAGGTTGTTCCTTCTGTAATTCACACTTTTTTTCACTGAGAGCACTATTTGTGCAATATTTCAAAAGAAAATGTAATTATTTACTAAATATTTTCCATGCCCTCTTAAGAAGCTTTTCATAATTGGGACCCCCCAATAAATAATTTTGTTATCAATTTAGTTCATGTCCATGTGTGCACATGCTGAGCCTTAGTGAACAGATTTTCTGTATGAGCATGGCCTGGCCTTATACCAGAGTGATACTAGTCATAGATTCTGAGTTCCAGTCTCTCCTTAAGCATTTGATTTTTTTAGCAGAAAATCTTTAACCAGGAGTTTAAGTGACTACATCTTGAGCTAAAGAAAGATGCAGAAAATAAATGAAGTGTTACCAGATAATCTATTAGCAGTAAATTTGGCAATTTACTTAGCACTATTCCATGTAATTCACCCAAGGTAAAGATTTAGACATTTGCAGAGATCTTTTTTTAAAGAAATGTAGACTCAAGGGTAGAGACAAGATGGCAGAGAGAAGTCAGAAAGTTGCCTGAGCTCTCCCTATTTTCCCTTGGAAACAACATTAAATCAAGCTTCTGAACAGATTTTGGGTGGCAGAAGACATAAAAAGACAGAGTGAAACAATGTTCCAACTTAGCATAATTTAGATTGACTTCAGGAAAGTTCTGAATCGCTTAGGTAAAAGGGAAGCAGAGTGTAGCACAGACAGGGTCTGGGCAAGCCAGCAGGAAACTCTCAGCCCCAGTACAGATCAGCACCCAAGACCCCTTGATCCTGGATCAGTAGGCTAGCTGTGAGGGCTCTAGCTCTAGTACAGAAGGCAAATTTCAAGACCCAGAACACAAGAGGCATGATTAGGTCAAGCCATTTAGGTGCAGTGAGCAATCTACAAACATCTGATGCCCCAGTATGGCAAATCAATGAACAAATCCCTGCCCCTCAGCATAAGAAGCTTGGTACAGTGCCTCCTGTGCCCTAGGAAGAGAGCTTAACATTAAATCATGTAATAGGCTAAAAAAGAAATAATAAAGATAAAAAAGTCTTGGCTATAGAAAGTTATAATGGTGACAGGGAAGATCAAAACACAAATTCAGAAGAGGACAACAGTGTCAAAATGCCTACATATGAAGCCTCAAAAGGGGAATCAGAATTGGTCTCAAGACTAAGATGTCCTCTTGGAAAGGCTGAAAGGAGATTTTAAAAAATCAAGTAAAAGAGACAGAAGAAAAACTAAGTAAAGAAATCAGAATTATGCAGAAGAATTATGAGGAAAAAATCAACAACTTGGAAAAGGAAGCACAAAAATTGATGGAAGAAAACAATTCCTTAAAAATAGAATTGGCCAAGTAAAGAAAAAAATCTACTGAAGAAAACAACTCCTTTAAAAGTACAATTGGCCAAATTTTAAAGGAGATACAAAAAAAACTGAAAAAAATAATTTCTTAAAAATTAGAATTGGGCAAGTGGAAGCTAACAACTCCATGTGACATCAAGAATCAGTCAAACAAAATCAAAGGAATGAAAAAATAGAATAAAGTGTAAAATGCCTCATTGGAAAAAGAACTGACCTGAAAAATAGATCAAGGAGAGATAATTTAAGAATTATTGAATTATCCTAAGGTGATGATTAAAAAAAATAACCTAGACAGAAGCTTTCAAAAAAATTATCAAGGAAACTTGTTCAGATAGCCTAGAACCTAGAGTAAAATTGAAAGAATGTACCAATAACTTCCTGAAAGAGATCCCCCAAAAATTAAAACTTCAAGGAATACTATAGCCAAATTCCAGAATTTATCAAGTCAGGAAGAAAATACTGCAAGAAACCAAAAAGAAACAACTTAAAATATCAAGGAGCCACAATCAGGATTACACAGGACATAGCAGCTTCTACATTAAAGGATCAAAAGAGTATAAAATGGGGCAAATAGATTGAAGGAAAATATACAATTAGTGGTCATAACTGTGAATGTGAATGGGATGAACTCTCTCATAAAATGGAAGTGGATAGCAGAGTGGAATAGAAATCAGCTTCCTACAATATGTTGTTTACAAGAAACACATTTGAAGCAGAGAAATATGTGCAAAGTAAAAATAATAAGCTATTTGCTTCACTTGAAGAAAAAAACACAGGGGTAGCAATCTTAATCTCAGACAAAGCAAAAACAAAAATGGATCTAATTAAAAGAGAAAAGGAAAGAAACTACATCTTGCTAAAAGGTACCATAGACAATGAAGTAATATCAGTACTAAATATGTTTACATCAAGTGGTATAGCCTCTAAATTCTTATAGGAAAAATTAAGCAAGTTACAGGAAGAAATAGACAGCAAAACTATACTAGTGAGAGACCTTTTTCTCAGTAGAACCTAAAATCTACACAAAAACTAGTCATTTATTATGACATGAAAACTTCACAATCAAATGCAAAAAGACAAAAATATTAAATGTACAATCCTGTCCAAATCATGATGCAGTAAAAAAAAGGTCATGAAAAAATAGGTTAAAATTAATTGGAAAATAACTAGTGTAATCCTATAGAATGATTAGGTCAAACAGCAAATCATAAAGCAATCAAAAAGATTGAGACAATATATCAAAATTTATGGGATGCAGTCAAAGCAGTTCTAAAGGATTTTATATCTGTTTGCATTAATAAGATTGTTTTTTTCCTTAAAACTACCTTAGTTTTATTTATTAGTTCAATATTTTTTTAATTAATATTAATCTCTCCTTTGATTTTCAGAATTTTTAATAGGTTTTTTAATTGAAGCACTTTATTTTTTTTTCTTTTCTTGCTTTTTTAGTTGCAGTTCATTGATCTGCTTTTTCTCTATCTTATTCATGTAAGCATGATAAGGCCAAAATTGGTTCATGATTTAAACAGAGAGTGATACCATAAGCAAATTAGGAGAGCAAGGAATAGTGTACGGAGAAAGAATTTATGACCCAACAAGAGATAGAGAACATTATGAAATGCAAAATGTATTATTTTGGTTACATTAAATTAAAAAAGCATTGCACAAATAAAACCCTGGGCAAATCACTTAACCCTGTTTGCTTCGGTTTCCTCATCTGTAAAATGAGCTGAAAAAGACCACTCCTCTCTCTTTGCCAAGAAAACCCCCAAATTAGGTCCCAGTCAGACACAACTGAACAACAAAAGCAAAACTTACTGTGGAACATGGCTACTAGCGTGATTGAAAAAGGAAAACAAGGAAGGAATTGAACCTATAACCTTCCTTTCAGCAATAAATGTTTGATCTTATAACCCTATGTTCTTGCTTTCCTCATTCCCTCTATTCTCTATATTAAATTAAGGCCAAAACAAATCACCAATGCAATATAGAAATTAAACCTTTTTTTTCTTATAACTTTATTCTTTTAAATATATTTTCATTATTATAAGGATAAAAGATTTAGAGCCAAAAAGAACTGAGTCCATTTAGCCCATCTCTCATTTTACAGACAACAGAGAGATAAAATAATTTAATTTGCCTATGATCACAAAGCTATATGGTAAATGTTATAGGTAGGATTTTACAAAATTAATCTCAAAAATTAAAGACTAGAGCCCTACAGGGGTCACTTTGTCCATTTTACTGCTTCCTGTCAGGCAGATTCTTCTCTTATCCAGAGTGATGGCCTAGGGGGAAAAAAAAGAAGAAAATTGGGGATCAGGAGAGAAAAAATAAAGGAAAGACATTCTCTCTGTGGGGCGGGGGAGAGATATCTGTGTATGATAAAACCAAAAGCCAGACCACATGGCTGATGTACAGTTTTCATTTATAGCAACTAGAAACATACAGAAACTAGAGAAATATCACTAACCAGAATGGAAAGAGCTTTGATTGTATCCTGAAACACCTGATCCTATCAATTCTAGTATCAAACTTAGATCATGTCATGATGAAAATTACTGATATGTTACAATTTGAAAAGACCTCATTATAGAATCACCGATTTGGAAAGGGCTTTGGAAAGCATCTAGTGCAACCCTCTCATTTTACTGATGAGGAAAGTGAGAAGAAGCAAAACTTAAGTGACATGTCCAAAGTAGCACAGCAAGTGTTAGAATGAGATTTTAACCCAGATCTCATTTAAGTCTCACAACCTCACAGGTATTTACAAATATTATTATCCCTATTTTGTGGATGGGGAGCTGAGCCTCAGAGAAGTTGTGATTAGCCCAGTTAAGCCACGTCAGGATTTTCCCTATACTAAACTGCAGGCATGATTTTCTGCAAATGATATAAACACAGTCACCCACATTATCAAAGTATAGTTAAATTTTGAATTGGAAGGGACCTTGGGGGTCATCTAGAGTTGGAAAAACTCTTTCCTTTTCCAGATTATGAAGCAGAGCTCACCTTCTTCTGAAGAAAGCTGAGGTGCAGACAGATTAAAAAGACTTGCCTAGTCATACAACAATGTAAGCGAAAGCACAAAGATGGTAAAGCACTCTGGGAGCAGAGAGAGAAGAGAAGGCAGTAATGGGAGGTAAGGCTAGAACAGAACAGCAATGCCAATACAATAATGGAAGCAGGGCTTTGAATTGACTCAAAGGAATGAATTGACTCAATGGGCAATAGGGTTTTTTAGCATAAAATTGACATGTAATGCATGTGTCATTTTATTTTCCTAGGCATCACAGAAAGTACACAAATATGATTATTAGCTTCCAACACTCCTGCAAGTTACATAATACAAATATCCCTCTTTTACAGTTGAGGAAATTGAATGTCAAACAGCCAATGTGATTAAAATCTAGTTTATAGTAAGAATATATAGTAAGTTTTTAGAAGAGCTTAGATGATTACTCAGATCTCTTGACCCTGTTTGAATCCAGCCAAGAACCCAGAGCACAAGTCTTATTAATCAAGTAGCTCCCCTTCTCTGAACCCAGCTCTATGTTCAGTGTTGTTGAGTAGAAATAATGGGAGGAGATTTTGACTCTGCTCTGGGCAACTGACAGATTAGCTGTGCAGGCAAGATTCAGATGTGTAAAAATTTAAATAACATAAGGGCAACACAAAAATGGTGTTTGATGTCCAATGCTTGAAGGACAAGAGACTGAATCCCACATAGAGGGAAGAAGGGTCCCAATTTGCTGAAACATGGATGTAGCATTATATTCCCAAATCTGAGATCCAAATCCATGGATTGTCCCAAGCATTGACATTTAAAATTTTATCTGTTTATGAAATATGAAGTGAGTACACTACTATCCTGTCAGACTGGGTTTTTTTTAATGTTTAAAGAGTTCTTGATACTCAAGTTGGGTAACCAGGGGACCTGAGTCTAAATACTGAACTTTAATTTCTATATGACCTTAAATCAATTTTCCTATCAATTTCCCTAGCTGTAAAATAAGGGGCTTAAATTAATGTTCTCAAATGATCCTTTCAATTTTGACATTCTGATTTCATTGCTCACTAAGAGGGCTAGGGAGAGAATCTGATAAACATCTGATAATATCAATGGCATAAGGTTTCTTCAGATTCTTTTTTCCCCTCTCAGACAAGAACTAGGGAGGGGACCAGGCCATCAGCACTTTTAGAAGAGTGTGTATCAGCTTCTGTCACACTCTCTTACTCCCAGGCCTTCCTTTCTATGTCTTATCCACTTATACCACCTACACCACAAAGCTGTTGTTTGACAGAGCCTGGTCATGAGTCCACATCCTGTTATGAAACTTAGAATTCCCTCAAATCAATCTGACCCTGAGGTGGTTTTTGTCTTTCTTACCAACTTCCTAGGCTGAGAACTAATGGAGGTCACTGACAAATAAGACTCTTTCAAGTATTCGTCCCCTCAATCTTCTGAGCCCAGATGATTGGGTCCTGCCCCAAAATTGTTTTGGAATAAGAATGGAATGAGAAGGAAAATTATGGTAGGGAGTAAGGGAACAAGAGAAATGAAGAAAGGATCCTAGAATGATAAGATTTGGAATAAGAGATATCTACAACATTAGAGATTATTTAACCCAAATCCTCATTTTACAAATGAGTATATTAAGGCCTAGAGAGGGGAATGGACTTGATTGAAGGGATCAGTCAGAAAGCAATAAAAGAAATGGGATGAGGAAGTAGAAAAGAATGGATTCAAGCTGCAAATGACATCACGTAGGCCAACATGCAAGTAAATGGACTATTCATCTCCCAAAATTTTCTTGTAGTCCCTCAAGTCTAGCTGATCTCAGCTACAATCCTGATCAATTTGTCACAGAAAGAAAACCTCAGATCATGGGAGTCCTCTAGGCCCTTGAAAAGGAGAATGAGCAGTAATTATGAGCCCAACATGCCAGCATGCTAGAGAAGACAATCAGACAGTCACAATCTGAGCTAGATAAGGGCTCATGGTGACTTTTCTACATGACTCAGGAAGAGTTGCAGGCTTTTCTCTGAGTTCTTAATGAACTGCAAGATCAAAATGAATCAATGATGTGACTGGGCAATTAAAAATTTTGGTGTTATCCTATAGTAAGTGGTTAATTATAGAGACATAGAGTCTAAATGAAGAAATAATTTTGCTCTACTCTAACTTGGTCATTTATTGTTGTTATAACTGAAATACTATGTTCAGTTCTGGGTATCACATTTTAGGAAAGACATAGACAAAATGGAGATTGTCCAGAATAGGTGGCCAGAATGGTGAGAGAAGTGAACAACATGCAACAAAATCATTTTCAGGAATTGAAGTTGGTTAACTTAAAGGATGGAAGACAGGAATGAGTTAACTTTTAAAGAAAGTATTTGAAGGGCTGTCAGATGAAAGGGGGATTAGACTTAGTTCTACTTTGCCCCAGAAGACAGAACTCAGAGCAGTGACTAGAAGTTGAGTGGCAAATACAGGCTTCCTCTTTCTATCCTCTCTCCCAACATCCTCAGTAAACTGTTTACTGAGGATGTTGGGAGAGAGGTTGGAGAAGAGGGAGTAGGTCTTCAGTGGAAGTATTCAAGCAGAAGCTTATTGTAGGTGTCCCCAGGTCTGGTTTGAGTTAAATTAGAAACTCTAAGAGTCTATGATTCTGTGAAATACAGATCAGCTTTATTAAGTTATTTGTGGACCAAAACACTCGCCCACTGTAGCACCTAGAAGAGATATATATGCTGAAGAAATGTAGCAGAGAGATACAATGTTATATGGGTCTGACATTCAGGGAGCCAACTTCATTCAGCTCATCTCTATCTGTAATTCTTCCAGAGCAAAAAGTCAGCATCTTAAGGTCTAAAAGGAGTTTCAAAAATGGTTGAATCTAACAATCTCATTGTATGTACATCTGGAAAATTAAGAGGAACACTCTTTCAAGGGAATGTAAGTTCCTTAAAGACAGGTACCATTGCTTTAGTCTTTACATCCTCAAGGTCAGCAAGACACAGTATCTTTTACATATAGCAAGTACTTAATAAATGTTCATTGAATAGCTCACATTTCTACTTAAAATTTATAAAGTATGTCACAACACAACAACCATGTGTAGTGTGTAGCAGAAGAATTAATATTCCCATTTATATTGAGACCTATAAAGGAGAGTGATTTTTCCTTCAAAACTATTGAAGCTAGGAAATGTCATGGGCTACTAGGTTCTGTTCTTCCAAGTTCTGAAGTTTATGCAGTCTGGGTCCCTAGGCTTCTAGGTTCCTAAGCACCTAAGTTCTGGGGGCTCCTAGGTTCCTAGGCCCTTGAGTTTTAAATCTTCTAAGGCTTCTGGAATTTAGATTTCTGGGCTCTTTGAGAAACTATGTCCCTGGGTTTTGAGACTTCTGAGTTTGGAACTTTTAGATCACTGTGTTCTAGAGGTCTTGGATTCCTAAGTTTGGGGTTCCTATTCTCCTATATTTTTTGTTCTTAGTATCTTGGGTTCCTAGGTTCAAGTGATCCTAGGTTCCTAGGTTGTAGTTTTATAGAATTTGGCAACTGACTCTGAGTCAACAGAATCTGAACTCTGGGCTCTATAACTATTAGACCTCTGAGGCTCCTAAATCCCTTAGGCTCCTGTGATCTTGCCTCCTGGAATTCAAGAAGTTGGATTTTTAGATTTTCTGTTTCTTAAAACTTTTTAGTCCCAATATGGTAGGTAACAGGTTTCTGGTTCTTAAGTTCTTAGGTGCCTAGATTCCTAGATTCTGTCCTGGGATTTGGGATACTCAGTTCTATCTGGAGTTTTTAAGGTTGGTATGTTTCTGTGTTCTGGACTATTGCCTTTTAGAAATCTATGATTCTGAATTCCTGAATTGTTAAGGTCATGATTAGATTCCTGAATCCTTGAATTCTGGACCTAAGCTTCTGGCTTTGGGATTATAATAATCTTACACTCCTGGGTTCCAAAGTTTTGACATTCTACCTTATGGATTCCTCAGTTCTTGGGTCTCTAGACCTTGGTACCTAGGTTCTTGGTTCTGTGATCCAGAACTTCTGGATTTCAAGGTGAATACAGGGAATATTATTCACAGAACCAGTTATCCCTTCCCTTCTCATTCTATTCATCTCTGTCATAGCCTCCCCAGTTCTCAATACCTTCAACATCACACTCAAGACCAAGATTATCTTTAAATATATATATGAGGGTATGTCTTATCTCAGTACAGTGTTCTATACATGATAATTGTTTACTAAATGTTTGTTGAAAGAATGAATGAATGAATGACTAGGTCCAAATTCCTTCGGCTGATAATCAAGGGCCTCCACAATTAGTCCCAACCCATGTCTCCTATCCCATAGGCCAATCTCCCTTTCCTCAATCAAGCCAATTTTTTCATGGACTCCAACACATCAAATTCATCTTCTTTTTATGCTCCTCTCTCTTCTCTCCTCTCTTCCTATCCAAGTTCAGTTTCTTCTTCCAGCTTAAATCCTATCTCTTTTGTGAAGCTTGATTTTATCTGGCTGACATCTGGACTCATTCCAATTATCAACTGTCCATGATTTGAAACCTCATTGTTCTGTCATTGTCCCCTTATCCTGTTGTCCCATTAAAGCAGGGCTCAGAAGCTATAATTAATTCACCCTTCTTCATTTTGCAAATGAATCACCAGCTGGAGGTGAACTGACTTGTGTAAGATCATATGGGCCCTGAGATAGAGGACAGGGGCAGGTTCCTTGATTCCAACTCTAATCTTCTTTCTAGTTGCCTAAATAATTTAGGTGATCTTTATGTAGATCTTCTGTCTCCTTGACAGCTCTTCCAGCTTGAAGGGTGAAAGAGGTTAAAAAAAAAAAGAGGCCCAGTAAATTCTTATTGGATTAAACTAAATGGAGATGAATTAATATAGGCTGAATGTACTTGAGTTTAAATGAATTGAGTTGAATTAAACTAAAGGGCAGACATTGTATGAGAGATTGGGAAGGAGAAAAGGACAGAGAAGAGTCTAACTCACAAGCCTCCAATCTGCACCCAGACAAGAGAAGAAAAAGAAAATCTAGTCAAGTCTGACTTCACAAAGTGGGAAAGACCCACCCATACGTATTTTATCCATACATTACCCATGCATAGTTAGCATGTTCATGTTCTAAAGGGGTCTAGACCCAGAAGTAGGTAAAATGAGACCTTTATTTGCATCAGAATAGGTATAGTTAAGGGTAGGTAGGTAGAAGGTGATCAAAGTCCCTGGCTTTAAAGACTCAAAAATTTCTATTTTATCAGTTGGGAAGGAGTATGAGCAGTTTCTAACGAATTAACATTAACTAAACCCACAAGGAACCAGTTGATAAAGACATATCAGTTTATTAACATATCTGGGTAATAGTTTTAATCCAAGAATTAGATTCCAAGCTTGTTCAGACTTCTCCAACTGGACAAGCATTACATTATTGTATAAAATGTGGCAGATGTATGTAAATAAAAATTTATTTTTAAAAGATGGGAGTTTTAGTATACTGCATGATCAGAGAGTGAACAGTGTGATATGAATGAATGCATGAAAGAATTTTTTAAAATGAATGAAAAAAAGGTTTATTAATGACTTGCTATTTACAAAGCATTTTGCTAAGCATTGGAGAGACAAATAAGAAAGACAGTTCCTGCTTTCAAGGAGCTCACATTCCAATGGGGGAGATAATACATAAAGGTTTAGGCTACAAGTTAAATGGAAAGGCTCAGTAGTCCTTAAGGTGTAGCAACAAGAGAAATAAATGGAAATGCATCTTCTTTGGTGACATTTCCATTAATAAAACTACATCTATTTCTGATGTTGAACCATTTGATGATTTTAGCATCAAAAAAAATGTTTTGGTGTGACCTTAAACTATTTCGGCTGATAAGATAGAGACTGCAGCACCTACTAAAGCAATTACTAGGTCAGTCAGCACAAGAATTGTTCCCCTGGAGAACAGCTTCTGGGGCAGCCTGATAGCAGGGTCAGTGGGAAGTGAGGCAGGCACTGCTGTTCCTGAGACCCTTTGGCTTAACTTCATTGCAGGTCGTGTTGTTGGTAACAGGGACTGTGGTATCCTCTCCCAGATTATGGCTAGAAGAAAGGAATAGGGCTCAAAGTAGAACCATTGGTCTGAGGGTCATCACTGTTCCTGGGACTCTTAGACTTAACCTATCTATTGGACAATAGATCAAGAAAACTAATGTGAGCCCAGAGTGCATGGAGAAGCATGATATTCCAGGAACAAGGAAGCATTAATTCCATTAAACTCTACTCTGATCTAGAGTGTTGTACTCCATTCAGGATGTCACATTTTAGGAATGACATTGGTAAGCTTGAGAATAATCAGAGGAGTTTGTCATATAATTTAACATATTTAGAATATATTAAAGTACCTGTCATCTAGGGGTGGTGGGGGAAGGAGGGGAAAAATTTTGAACAAAAAAAAATTTTTGCAAAGGTCAATGTAGAAAAATCACTATGTTCTGTAAATAAAAAGCTTTAATTAATTTTTAAAATAATTTTTTAAAAGAGAATAATCAGAGGATGGCAAGCAAAATGGTGAAGGACCTTGTGATGCCATGTTCCAGGGTTATTTCTGTTTAAAAAAAATTGAGTTGAAGTTTACATTCCCAAGGCCCATTAGCAGGGAAAGATGCACTGAAAACAATGAGGGTTCAGTGTTTAAAAAAAAATTCAAAAGCCACCTCCACCCTTAGCAACTTCATAACTTGGTTATTCCATTTAGGGATAAGGAAGCTTTTAGAGTGGGTGGATTTTAGGCTCAGTTTTATCAGTTGTCTTTTCTAACCAGGGCATTTTTTAACAATGATGCCCTGACTTTTTTCTGAACTTGGGACCAGAGATCCTACAAAACCCATATTGACAAGGTCAGCTGCAAAGGTATGAGGATTGAGGGACTAGAAAGAACACTTCATACAGCCTTGGGATCCATATTGACTATAACCGACAAAATAATGAATATAAAGCCTCCATAACCTAGGTTAAAATCTCCTCTTATTCCTTATAAAACTCCTAAATACTTGTTCCCTAAGTCCCTAAATCCTTGCAAAGTCCAATCCAAAGTCCCTACAACCCAACTTGGGATACCAACACACTTCCACAAAAATTTCTTGTTACCCCGCCAAAACCTGGGACCTTACATCCCCCACATTCATTCTCCTGCCTCCCCCATTCTCACCTCCAGCTCAGAATCAGCAAACAAACAAGGTCACATGGCCAGCCTCATGGTGAGAATCTCACTAAGAGTTTGCAAATCTGTTTCTAAAAATGCAGAGAACAGAAACTCCTGCAGGTGGTAGTAGGAGGTTGGAAAGTCCCGACTCACCCACAGAGCCACCTGGGGAATTTACATGGGGAAAGAGGTAGTTTGCAGGTGGGAGAGGGGGCAGGTAATGAGAGAAACCTATGCTCCCCTATCTAAAGGAGAAAGTCCTAGTCTACTTTGTTTTGGACACTAGGGATGAATCAATTCATTTGATCATTTAGCAAATATTTTGAGTACATGAAATCAAGAATCCTCAAGGGGCTATGAGAGCCATTTTTCTGCCATCTCCAAAAAAATGTTCACAGGCCAGAAGGGAACTAGCACAGAACTGGAACTAGCACAAAGTATACTAGAAGGATGTAGTATAAAATAAAATTGTAAAGGTAGACTAGAGGCCAACAATGTCAAGTACTGGCTCTGTTACTCATTAGCTGTATAACTTTAGATAAATCATAATCTCGGTTCCTTAATTTACAAAATAATGGTAATAACATATATCTACCTTCCTAGATATTGTTAGGAAAATGCTTCTTACTTAGATTGTCATAACTGGACTCATACTTTCAATCTTTTCCTTTCCAATCTTTTACACAGTTGTCCAAGATAATTTTCCTAACACATGTCTCAACATTATGTTGCTGCTTAGATACACATTCTTTTTTTTTTTTTTTTTTTTGCTTTTTTGCTTAGGCAATTGGGGTTAAATGACTTGCCCAGGGTCACACAGCTAAGGAATGTTAAGTGTCTGAGATCAGATTTGAACTCAGGTCTTCCTGACTTCAGGGCTGGTGCTCTATCCACTGCGCCACCTAGCTGCCCCAAGATACACATTCTTTAGCCAGACATTCATGGTTAATTTAGAGTACAATCTGGAATAAAGATTTTAGAGCTGGAAAGGACATTATCTAGTTCAATACTTTCATTTTTCAGATGAAGAAGCTTGAGGAATGAATAAAAAAGGGTCCCAAGTAACAGAAAATAGCATAGGCCATCAATGACCATTGTCCAGACTCTCAGTGAACACATAAATTTAGAGCAAGAAAGGACCAAATCATCTGTCCAAACTTCTCCTTTAATAGCCATATAGGTCAAGTTACTCACCAAGGTCACAAACAATGCATATCCCTAATTTTCTAACTCTAAAACTGATGCTGTTTTTACTGTACAATATAATGTATATATAGTGCTTATTCTCCTTCATATTCCCTCAGTTTCATCTGCTCTTATATCCCATCTTCATCTTTCTATTTTCATAACTTTGATCATACTCTGACTCTCTAACAAATCCTATTTCCCCCAATCTTTCATAGGCACCCTAAACCCTATTTCCTCTAGGGAGCACTTCCCTTTCTACTCCAATCCAGTGACCTCCCTCTGCTGTTTCCTATGTGTCCTTGGCAAACTACTGAACCTTTTAGACCTCTACTTCCTCATCAATAAAACAATTGGTTCTAAGGTCTCTTCTAGTTATAAATATGTTTCTGTTAGCACTTAGAATAAGAACCATATTATCCAAAAATTTTTGAAATAGTATTGTGTGCTGTTTTCTGATATACACACACGCATATATATATATATATATACACACACACATATATATACACATACACACATGCACATACACATGCAAACATATATACTTACATATACACACATATACATGTATATATGCACATATATGCATTCATCTATAGTATATACATGTATGTACACATATACACATATAAATACACACACATATAGAAATACTTATACAAACACACACACACACACACACATAAATCCCCTGTCTTTTCCCAGATTGTGAGCTCCCTGAGGACAAGGGATGAATCTATTCTTCTCATGTCTTCCCCTGAGATTGTAAACTTCCTGACTCCAAGGCCCAGGTCAGTCATAAATTCTTAGTTAGAGGCCCTCTAGTTCAATCCATAGCTGAAAAAGGAGTCCCCTAGAACACACCTAACAAATGGTCATCTAGCCTTTGCTTGAAGTGTGGGGGAAGCTACTACCTACTCAACTTTTTGACAGCTTTAATCATTAGGAAGTTTTCTCTTACATCAAACTTAAAACTCTCAGCAACTTCAACAAAATGTTTATAATTCTCTTCTTTGGTCCAAGCAATACAAATTTAATCTATCCCATATTATAACCCTTCAGATTCTTAACAATAGCTATCATTTTCCCCACTCTTTAAGTCTTCACCATCTTTCCCAAGCTAAATTGGGATTCTTTTAAAAGTCCTTGTTATGTCACATTTTGTAATTCTTTCATTACCCTAGTCACTTTCTGCACACTTTATGAACTGTCTAGTCATACCTTTCTTATTTTATACTTGAGAAGTTTATTTTGAACCCAAGTACAAGGCTTTATATTTTTATCTTTATTAAATTTGATCCTTAGATTAAGTACAATGTTCTAGCTTGTCAAAATCTTTATGTAGCCTAAATTTGGCAGCCAACAAGTTAGTATTCCTCTAATGTTTATGTCAATTGCAGATTTGATAATTTTATGTCTTTATCCCAATTATTGATTCCTACTTGATATTGACCGTGGATAAGTTAATTAAGTTCCCCTCGCTTCAGTGTCTTCATTTATAAAACAGGACTACAAGTCTTCAGAAGTTCTTCCCAACTCTTAGAGTTGACAATAAGTTGTATATGACTATTTGGAGAGTCAGGCCATACAACCTGTTGCAAATCCATCTGATTTTACTTGTCTAGCATATTTTTTCCATTTTCTCATAAGAACAGCATGAGAAACTGTCAAAGACTGCTGAAACTTTAGTAATATATAAATGTGTATATGCACATGTATATGCACATACATATATATCAATGTGTCCATATACATGTGTGAATAATGCTCCTGATCTAATAAAGAAATGTGACTAGCCTGAATTGCTTTATTAATAATGAAGCTATGTGATCCCTGCCTCCTAACATTCTTTGATAATACTTTATAAAATTTTTCCAGGTATCAACTTTTTAAATTTATTTTAAACTTAAATACAAAATAAGAAAAGAAAAAAAATCACCTTATACATAGCAGCAAGTAAGAGAGGATTCAAAATATAAAGCAATAAATTTCTATTTCAAGAAAGTCTATAAAATAAATACTTTTCCTCGATACCTCAAAGATCAATTGTTTCTGTATTCTGGAAGTCACTTAGTCTGTTGACTTGAAATCATCAAGAGCAGCTAAGTAGTCTTGGCAAGTTGCTCCTGATATAAATAACAACTTCCCATTCATTTTTGTTCTAAGTTGCAAAATAAGAGTTGAGCTACTTTCTCTCTATCATCTGTTATCTTTTGGTGACCATTTTAATCATCATTCTTATCCCTTGACTATCTTCCCTTTTTCTCCAATACAACTTTTTAAAAAAATATTTTATTTTGGTTTATAGTTCGAATATTAAACTATGAAACAAATATAAAATGTGAAAAAGAACTAAAATAAAATTCCCATGCTAAAAAAGTGAATGAACATCAGCAAATCTTAACTTTAAAAATTGAACACCTCTTTTTTGTATTTGAATCCAGCGCTTAGTATCAGTCCTAATTCATTCCTAGACCTGGACCCTACTTTCAGTACTATTTTCTGCTTCCCACTCACTCTGGAGTCTAATCTAAAGTAACTCTTACAGGAAACCTCTACTTCACAGGCACATATATGTCTGTTGCTAATATGTCCTCTCTCTAGATTCTGAGCTTCTTGAGGTTAGAATGCAGGCCTACCCCTCAGGTTCTGCATTCATTCATTCATTCAGTAAATATTGTATTAATCACCATTTGCAAGAATTGTGGAAGTCACTGAGCACATAAGGAAAAAAAAGTTAAAAATGCTCCCTGCCTTCCTGAAACTTATATTCTACTAAAATTCTTTTCTCCCAAAGCACAGTCTGGAATGTATAGGATGTTCTGGGAGGGCTAGAACCTCTGGTATGAGGCCTTGTTAAGCCGTTTTCAAAGCTGCTCATCCAACTTTAGTTCCCACCTTTCATCCATCTCTCACCTGCTGCTCCAAGAAGCTGTAATATGTGCACACACCCAGTAAACCATGTCAGCAGATAGGCTAACTGAGGTTGAGGATAACCAACAGATTTCAAACCTTTCAGAGAGTTATGGGACATGTACCCCAAACATGTGAAGACTTTTCCTGGAGGAATGGGAAGATGAACAAAATTTCTTTGAATGACCACAAAAGGTAGCTGAAGCAGGTGCTGTTAGAGCTCTTAGAGTTTGATCAGACATTGAAGACAGAAACTGCTTCCTTTAAATCTAATTCACACACAAGTCAGATATCCCTTTCAAAAGCAATGGACAGCAGCAGTCTGACTGAGCTCATGGAGCAGGGATATATTTGCTTACTTGATGGTGGATTTGTTGATTGTTTGCCAGCCACCTAACCTGTTTGCCTTTTTGTGCAGTGTACATTATTCTACAATTTTTTTTTTTGGCTTTGCAAACAATGTGTAGTTTTTATTATGTAGGTTTTCTTTTTTTTATTTTATTTTATTTGCGAAACATAAGTATGGGTAATTCTTCAACATTAACCCTTACATAGCTTTCTGTTACAGATTTTCCCCCCAGCTCCCCACCCCTCCCCTAGATGGCAGGATATCCACTACATGTTAATTATGTTAAAATACTTGACAAGTCGAATATATGTATACATATTTCCAAATTTATCATAGTTGTGCAAGAAAAATCGTATCTACACAAAAGACCTATCAGATAAAGGAAACACAATGTAAGCAAACATCAATCAAGAGTATGAGAATGTTATGTTGTGGTCCACATTTCACATCCCTCTCTCTGGGTGTATATGGCTTTCTTGAGTGAACAATTAGAAGTGGTTTGAAACATTTCATTGTTGAAGAGAGCCATGTCCATCAGAATTGATCGTCATATAGTATTGTTGTTGCCGTGTGTAATAATCTCCTGGGTTTGCTCATTTCACTCAGCATCAGTTCATGCAAGTCTCTCCAGGCCTCTCTGAAATCGTCCTGCTGGTCATTTCTTTATTCTACAATTAAATAGAAAAATTCTGATCTTCCCATGACTTGAGGGAACAAAACCTTTTATTTTGGATTTTTTCCTCACCAATACAACAGTGATTATAGTACTCTTACAAAATGTGGTCAAATCTGTAAGAAACAACCAGCAGGATGATTTCAGAGAGGCCTGGAGAGACTTGCATGAGCTGATGCTAAGTGAAATGAGCAGAACCAGGAGAACATTATACACAGCAACAACAAGACTATATGATGATCAATTCTGATGGACATGGTTCTCTTCAACAATGATGTGATTCAAACCAGTTCTTATTGTTCAGTGATGAAGATAGTCATATACATCCAGACAGAGGCTTGAGGGAACTGAGTGTGAACCACAACACAGCATTTTAACTCTTTCTGTGAACCACAACACAGCATTTTAACTCTTTCTGTGAATGCTTACATTTTGTTTTCTTCTTAGGTTGTTTTTTTTTTCTTTCTAGATCTGATTTTTCTTGTGCAGCAAGATAACTATATAAATATGTATACACATATTGAATTTATCATATATTTTAACATATTTAACATGTATTAGACTACCTGCCATCTAGGGGAGGGGGTGGGGAGGGAAAAAATCAGAACAGAAAATTTTGCAAAGGTCAATGTAGGAAAATTACTCATATGTTCTATAAATAAAAAGCTTCAATAAAAAAAATTTTTAAAAAGGGGGGGGAAATTTGGTCAAAGTAGTTTCTCTGTTCAAAATGACTCTCAAACAGCATGGGGGAAGTCGGCTTAGGCATGAAGACAGAAGTGTCTTTCCTCCTTTCCTCAGAAAAGATCCTGGTGATGGCTTCCATGGTTTACGAAGGTAAAGACCCCAGAAGTAGCCTTTGAATTTGGAACTCTGTTTTAGAATGCCTGAGTTCTGATTTAAACAGTGGTTAAAGTTATAAAAATGACTACAAAAAAAACAACTAAGAATTCAAAAGATCTTCAATTTACTTCTTTACACATATATTTGGGGGGAAATTGTTGCAGTCAATCTAATTCTTTCCTCCTGGAAGTCTTTTCTAATTCTCCTCATGAAAAGTTTTATCAAATTTTCCTATTACTCTCAGTCTGAATCTTTCTTCTGTGCTTATTATAGTCCAATTTATATCATATATATTCGTGTAAAAATAAGATTCTTGATAATAGGACTTATTTACTTTATATCCTCAGTAATAGAGATGCTTAATAAATTCTTATTAAATTCAATTATGGGGGCAGCAAGGTGGCACTGGCCCTGGAATCAGGAGGATTTGAGTTCAAATCTGCTTCAGACATTAGCTGCATCACTCTGAGCAAGTAATTTAAATTCAAAAAAAAAATTGAATTGTGAGATCATACTAGATGTGACATACTAAGTGTTAGGTTGTCTTGGGAATTTTTGTGGCGTTATGTTGGAAGTAGTTTTGTTGAGTATGTGGACTACAGAGATTGAGACTCTACTAGATATAAGGATATGGGTATAAGAGTATGATGGAAATGAGCTTCATATTGTGCTCAATTTGTGAGCTCAGGGTGAATTTGTGCTGAAAGCCTAAAAGGGTTCAAGAAGTGCTAGTATTTAAAGTTTTTTGAGTTGGAAAATTTCCTTAGAATGAGGATGTGCCGAAAGTAATTTCTGCTAGGGGATAAGTCTCCAAACTTTCACTTGCATGAAGCTTCACTGTGTGAGCTCCCCACTACAGGAGGCATGCTTCCCATTTTCCCAAAGAATGAGCATGAACATGACACTGGACTTATGGGGATCAGCAATGAATCCAACTACCCATGCTTTCCACTATTATAAGAGGCCTATATTTCGGCCTCAATTTTCTGTCTGGTACAGCTTCAGGGTATCATTAACCCAAGATCCAATGACCTTCACCTTCTTGGCAGTGCTATAGGGCAAGACAAGAGCTTTGCCTCAGGGGACTTATTTTTATGCTTTCTCCCTATAAGTCCTGTATCCCACTGTTCACTTTTCTCATAATCTTTTACCAACAACATGCTACAGAATTGCCTCTGCTTTCTTATTCTGCCTGCAATCACTACCTCTAAGGTCCCCTTACCATGGTACCCCTTTCTAGACAGCCACCTCCCTCCTATGAATCTTTCTGGTAACTAGATTGTACATTGGGAACTGACCATGTCTCAGGAGCATAGGCCACAATTTCTGGAAGGTATGGACTTCTCTTTCCAAATATGATAGCATTCCATTGGAGTAGACTATCTTCTATCTATGACATGAGACTTGTCTTTCACAGGGTTGCCGTGATGTTGAAGGTTGCTGAATTAGGAGATCCAGAGGGCTTCCCATACTCTAGGGGAGCTTTCCCCAGCTTTGTACTTCATCACTAATCTTCCCAGCTGTGGTATGCCAAGTAGTATCTCAAAATTTGTCTTGATGACTGTAAAGATCTCTCTTCACATCATCCCCTCATTTCCCAGATATCTTAGTTATGGTTGTTTCCAAGGCTCTGTGATGAACATCCTATCTGTAGCTTAAGCTGAGCCAAAGGAATGGATTAGAACTTAAAGTTTCTCCCCAACACTTTTGATGATGTTTCAATGTAATTATCAACTATAAGAACCCAAAGAGATACTCCCAAAGAATAAGGCAGTCATGAGCTTGCTGTAGGGCATCTGGGAGTCTTCTCTAGGAAAAGGCAACCACTGGTAGGAAAATGAGTGTGTTTTACAGATGTAACATGCTGAAGTAGAAAACTGCACTGGATATGGAGTCAGAAGACCTGAGTTCAAGTTCCAGTTTTGATACTTACTATGTGATCATGAGTAAATCATTCACCTAGTCACTTCCAGCTTCATTGTCTTCATCTGTAAAGTGAATTCAGATTTAATGATTTCTGAGATCTTGTACTGTTCTAAATCCTATAGTCCTGTGAGTATTTCTGCATTTCTGTTGCCCCCATGTGGCTAACTAACTTCATAGTTCCCTGTAAGTTCTGGTCAGGATTTAATGTCCAGGATAAAAGGAAAGTGTTCTAGATCTCTAAGGCAAAAGAAGACTTTTTTTCAACCTAGAGATATCTTCTATCCCAAGACAAGGTAAAAAAGTTGAATGATAGGATGGGATTTCCAGGGTGTTGAGGTTTTATTGGACTAAATGAACCTTCAATTGCCTTAAAACTGTTTTTAATCCTTCCTATTGGGAGGCCGGAAGAATTATTCTGGATCTAGATAGGGACCTGGAATTTGAGTAAGATGCAGAGGGAACTTATTTAAAAGCTGTCTAACTACCACTAGGTAGTAGGCCTACAAACCTGAAAGGACAAAGTGTTTCACATTTCACAAGTGGCCTGTATGGCAGGTTCTTGAGACATCTTCAGAGATACAGACCAATAGAAAGTGACAGAGACATACAGTAAGAGTCACTAGGGGTCAGTATGAGGTGATAGATTTGGGAGAGACCCTAGGATGGAATTTTGGTAGCTTTAGGATTATCTAATAAAATCTCCTTATTTCAATGATGAGAATTAATTATAGAGCCAATACTAGCTCAGTGACTAGTATATAGTATATAGGTGCTTTTTTGATTGATTGATTGTTTAGAACCCAGGAGTCCTATGACTCCAAACCTTACATTCTTTCTACTATACCAGGCTTCTCTTATCAAGAGTTTGAGTACCAGGTCCCTTCCTCTGATCTCTCATTGACAACTCAAGTATCCATGTAGATTGCGTCATGAAAATACTGTCTGGTGAGACTGCTTACAAGATAACTTCAGAAAGGAAATGGAGCCTAAAAAGCAAAACTTCCCTTGCTTAAATTCTGGGTCCTCTCTATCAAAAAGTAAGTATGCCCTCTGGTGTCTACCCTGAGAAATAACTGAATCTTCTCCCCACATCATACCTTGGCAGGGTAGGGAGCCATAAATTAGGGAACTCATATTTTTTGCCCTTCATTTCCAAAAAGGACCGTGACATCAAGAACGATGCCATGACTTGGAAGAAAGTTGAATTTAATTTGGAAGGGGAAGACCATCAGGTTTCTAGCCAAATCAGGGGTCCAGGAATGGATACAGGGAATGGTGGTATATGTTGGGAGGTTGGATATTAGGAAAAAAATTATAGGTTTCTTGGTATCCTTCCTTTCTGGATAAAGGAAATGACAGTTCTATTGCTCTCTGTCTTAGTCAGACCACATCTGGAGTATTACATTTGGCTCTGAGTGCCACATTCTAAAAAAGTTCATTGATAAGCTAAAATGAATTCAGAGAATAGTGACTAGAATTGTGAGGGAAATGGGACCAAATCATAAAGGATCAGTTGAAGAAACTGAAGAAGTTTACTTCAGAAGGCTAGTAGGGGAAGGGGTAAGAAACAAGGCAAGTTAGATTTAAGAAGTATTTGAAGGGCTTATAGAAAACATATTACATTTATTCTGCTTGATTCCAGAAGGCATAAATAGGAATAATAATAGTAGTTGGCGGGGGAGGGGGAAGAGGGGTGTAAGTTCTACACAAAGAAAAATTTCGTAACAATCCAAAATATACACAAATGGAATAGGCTGCCTTGGAAGGTATGACTCCCATTACTGGAGGACTTTAAGCAAAATTATGGATGACTAGTTGTCTGCAATGTTACTATATAAGGGGTCCTGTTTTGATTATTCCATCCCATCATGTGACCCATGCATCTTCAGGTTGAAGATAAGGTGAAATGGGGAAAAGAAAGGGACAAGAGAAGAACATAGACACCCAATTATCCTTCCTTCCAAGAGCTTAGGAATTCCACTGGATCTTCCCAATACTAGAGGTTTGCAGTATCAGACTCTTGCTCTCATGTGTCCTTTCACTATACCACATAGGGAAGAAAAAAAGGCTCCCCTGAGTTCAGTAATGAAGCCAGTACAAAGAAAAGCCTGAGTTACTCAGTCTGGAGTCTGGTTCACTCTATAGCAAAGAAACTCGATCAATAATCAGAATTGGGGCTCTGTCTGAAATGGAATCAGGGTTCAGTCTCAAGCTATATTCTCTGGGGCTAACTGCTCAGGCGTCATTCAATAGCTTCCCAAGAGAAGGAGACTATTAAAGGGCCCTGTTCTGAAATTCCTGGATTAGAGCTCTTCAAACAGGTCAGAGATAGGAACAGGAATGAAGAAAAAAATAGCATACTAATTACTAGACAAGAGAAAAGCTGAATTCAGGGACATGAAACTTTTATATTTGTTGATGTATTCAGGAAAGGTTCAGGGCAAATGGGTAACATATACTGAAGGCTTTGGGAATGGGTGTGTCTAGTGTATATGGTGATATTTCAGTAAGATGCAAACATCTCAGAAATGTAATAGTTACCCAGAGTAGACAAATTAGGAAATCCTAAAAACAGAGAAATAGGAAGCTATATCTTTATAATCCCCATAAAACCACCAATAATTAATCCATAGAGCCAATCCTGTCACATGCATCTCATATACTATGAGTCAATCTCCAAATCCCAGAAGTACTCTGGGGCCTAAAATTATCGAATATTGACTCTGAAGGCCCAATCTTGGAATAGAAAATTGTAAAGGAGCCTTTAAAATGCCAGATCACAGGCCTAAATTCAAGGAGCATGGGAAGCACTCATCCTCCCTTTGCCCTCTCTACCCAGCAAAGGGAGGATTCATTTCCAGGGCTACAGTTGAATTGGCATGGACTGGATTAAATAGCCCTGACAATCCTTAAAATGCCCTGGGAAGTTCTCTGGCCCAGGGAGAGTGGTCCAGGGATTGGAGGATCCATTTGGTTTTCAGGGACACCCCAGATTATTCCTGAGATGAAGAGGTCTCAAAGATCCTAGGTTGAGCCTGAGTGTAGGGAAGGTGGGAACTCCCCCCATTCTGGCTCTGGCCCTGCTGTCCCATGCAAACTACATGTGCTCCTTGCCCACCCACCAGTCCCTCCACAGATTCATGTGCCCAAGCTTCATCCACATGAGCAGGGGCCATGGTAGGCAGTACCTGTCACGTGTCCAGTGTGTCCCGAGTAGGGGAAGGCCCATGGGGGGCACCAGGGCCACTATGAATAGGTGGTGCATGAGGCACTGAGTTATGCAGCAATTGGGGTGGGGGGGGTTGAGGTGGTTGCAATTCAAGGGCAAGTGCCCCATGAGGAGGTGGGAAGTCGCGAACCTGGCGCCGGTACTCCAGGAAGGTACAGGTCTTAGTAGCCAATGCTACCACATTCTTGCCAATGAAGATAGTAGAGACTCGGCTGTCATGGAAGAGCACCATATTGGCAGCACGTACCAGGACAGTGACCACATTGACAGTGACCAAGCTAAGCACAGGATAGAGCATCATCTTTTGGGGGGAAATGTGCTCACCCTGCATACTGATCTCACTGAGTGACACACAGGGCAGAATAAGCAATAACATGTAGCAGTAGAAAAACATAAGGCCCTCGGCCCAGAGAGGCAGTCCTGTGCGTGGAGGCTCCCAAAGGTTTGCCTGAATGTCAAGCAGGTCGAGCAGATCTAGGGCAACCCAGAAAAGGCGGCCACGCAGATCCTCCTTTTTGCGGAAAGTACGCACATACTCCATGCTGTCCAGGGCTACAAGCAGCAGGAAGAGGCCTGGTACACACACAGACAATAGGAGGGTTAGCGCCTTGCGTGCAACTGGATCAGCAGCACCACGCCGGGCAGCCTTGTAGTTCTGGAAAATGAAGTAAAGCTTGATCTGTAGCACAAAGATATAGAGGAACCAGAGGATCATGGCATAGCCACGCTTTGCAGTACGCACCTCAGCCCCGACCCACACAGCCACATAGCGCAGGACAAGCAAGAAGCACACGTCGCCCACCAGCACGATGATACACACACCAATCTTCCGTGGGCCCTGGCTCTGCTCCACAAGGTAGGCATCCATGAAGGCCATACTGCTCATGATGACCACTGTGGTCAGGCATACGTGGCGTTTGTCTGGTGGTGGAAGCACCATGATGAGCCTTAGCTGCCTCTTGGCCTCCCTCCTCTCTTCCAAGGACCTCACATTTGAGGGCCAAGAATGTAAAGCCTAAAGTCTGAAGTTGATTCTCCTAAGACCCTGAAACCTAAAGTCAACCTACCAAGTTCCTTCTGGAGTTTGAAGTCAACTTTTTCAACTTCTCCTGAAGTTTTACCCTGAGGCCCTAAGACCTGTGGTCAGTCCCCTATTCAATAAAAAAAACAAATTTTAAAAAAACTGAGATAATCCAGAAAAAAGGACTTCTTCAACACTCAGCACATTCCAAGTATGCTCCAGATGAAATTTGATCCAGCCCATATGGAGAAGATTGCTTCACACCTTAGAGGATAAGAGACTTCTTCAGGAATGGGGATGCAACTCTGTGGCTTCTTGTGCTAAGGGAAAATCTTCCTATATCAGGGGATGAAAATGAGATGAGGCCTGGGTGTTAGCATAGCTATGCCCTGGAGCTTCTCTGTGGCCTTCCACCTGTCTGGTTTTCAGCACTACTCCTTCAGCCCCTTCACACAGCTGGACCTTGTTCTGGGTCCAAGCCCCACCTGAGGAAAACCAGAAGAAACATGGTGATGACATCAGAGCACAGTCTTAGCTCAACCAACCTGCCTTAAGAAGAAGGCAATCTCTGGTTCTAATCATTCCCTCACTCAGGGATCAGGGACTGAGATGAAGGTAGCCCCTTTCCTCTAAATGAATGAGCATCAGAACAGGCTCCCTAAATATGGGTTTTCTTTCATCACAAATACCTTTTCAATATTCAAGCCTCTATCTATACCCTAGTCGTGCTCACATTCATCCCCCATGGCCTTAGTTTCCCTCTACACCCCAGACTCCTCAGTGATTCAATTCTCTTTATTCCCTCAAGCCCCACTGCTTTAGTCTCTTAAATCTGTCAGTCCTTCCTCCCTTCTACAAGCTTATATAAGGAGACATCAACAACAAGTAGTCTTTATCTCCATAAATATCCTCATAATGTCCCCATTAAGTGTTAATTGATGGGTTTCAGACTCTGGGGAGCTCTGAAGGCCAACAGGAATCATATTGGAACTTGAAGCTGGTAGGCACATCATTTCATCCAAATTTTTCATTTTATAAAAGGAATGTGTTCACACCAGTCTCAAAAATATTTGTTTCCTTATTTAGAGAGGGAATTTCTAAATATTATTTTCCTTTTTTTCCTCATAGGCATTTCCTCAAAGAATCATAAGTATGTGATTGACAGGGTTGGCAATGATATCAACTTGCCTGTTTTATTGCTTTATTTGCTACAATTATAACTGTCATTTTCATTGTTTATTACTGTATAGATTATATGTTTAATGATAATAATAGCATTTATAATAGTACTTTAAGATTTGTAGAATGCTTTACAAATATCATTTTTTTGATCCTCTGTCCTCTGGAAGGTAGGTATTATTATCCTCATTTTACAGATGAGGAAAGTGAAGCAGATAACAGACTGACTTGGCCCAAGGTCACACAGTTAATAAGTTGTAGGAAGCCAGTTTTGAATTCAAGTCTTCCTGACTTTGTATTGACTGTTCTATCCACTGTGTCCCCAAGCTCTCTAAGTAAAAATTTAACCATAAATGTTAAGTTACTATTTTTATATTTAATATTTAAGTTACTATTTTTAACATGGAGATTGAAAGGCTTAGTAAGTATTATAAAGTTTTGAACTTAAAATTCATAGAGATCTCCTGATTTTAGTAGACATAGAGAATAAAAATGAACAAACTATAAGATTATTAAAAAGAAAAGGTAAATGAGTGGTATCAAGGTAATTCCTAGTAAGATAAGGGCGAAATAGAGCAATAATCCATGAATGAAATCTCCCAATCTGTTGGATAGTACAAAAATGCTAGATGCACTGAAAAAAAACACTTGTGATGTTTAGAAAATAAAGAAAAAATGATAAACAGAAAAGCTTAAACATGAGATCTCAACTGAAAAAGTAACTGAAAAGATAGCACAAAGACACACATTTACAAGATTCCAAAATGTTCACATAGTAAATAAGAGATCTTTAGAAACTGAAATAGAGTGCCATCTTAATCACAAAAGACATTTATTAAAAGAAGTTCAAAAGTAAAATGCTATATTGAAATATCTGCTTAAGAAGGCTGAAGTACAAAACAAAATCAATGCAGACAAGATTAGGAGGGAAGCAATAAATTGGGAAATCATCTTTACATTTAAGGGTTCTGATAAAGGTCTCATCTCTAAAATATACAGAGAATTGTCTCATATTTATAAAAATTCAAGCCATTCTCCAATCAATAAATGGTCAAAGGATATGAACAGACAATTTTCAGAGGATGAAATTAAAACTATTTATAGTCATATGAAAAGGTGCTCCAAATCACTATTGATCAGAGAAATGCAAATCAAGACAACCCTGAGATACCACTTCACACCTGTCAGATTGGCTAAAATGACAGGAAAAGTTAATGATGAATGTTGGAGGGG
>JAJPUD010005217.1:40598-98528 GCA_023553655.1 Myrmecobius fasciatus | reverse complement strand
AGAAAGAAAGAAAGAAAGAAAGAAAGAAAGAAAGAAAGAAAGAAAGAGAGAGAGAAAGAAAGAAAGAAAGAAAGAGAGAAAGAGAGAAAGAAAGAAAGAGAGAAAGAAAGAAAGAAAGAAAGAGAGAAAGAAAGAAAGAAAGAAAGAGAGAAAGAAAGAGAGAAAGAAAGAGAGAAGGAGAGAGAGAAAGAAAGAGAGAAGGAGAGAGAGAAAGAAAGAAAGGAGAGAAAGAAAGAAGAAAAGGAAAAGAAAAGAAAGGAAAGGAAAGGAAAAAAATTTGAGACAAACTTTGTTTCATCATCCTCTTTAGGAGTCACAACATTTTTATTCTGTATCAGTTGTGCTAGATATATTTATAAAAGAGATATAACTGTCACTAAGAACAAAGCCACAAAAACCAAGTAGATTAGCATACAAAAAGAGATTTATACAAAAAGTTTTTATTGCTGTTTAGTCATTTTTTCAGTCATGTCCCCTTTTGAGTTTTCTTTGTAAAGGTAGTGAAGTGATTGGCCATTTTCTTCTCCAGCTCATTTTACAGAGGCGAAAACTGAGGTTAAACATGGTTAAATGAGTTGTTCAGAGTCACACAGCTAATGTTTGAGGCCAGATTTGAATGCAGAAATCTAGCACTCTATCTGATCTACTACCTAGCTGCACCATACTTTTGCGTGAATCACACAATTGTACAAGTTTGATGAAGAGAAGGTTTCAAAAGCATGGGAAAAAATTTCAGATCTTATTAATACCAAAAAGATGACTAATAGAACACCAGCAATGACTAACCTATATTCCTAATTCCCCATCTAAATTAAAATGTTATGATTAATAAATTATAAAATTAGTTTAAAAAATTAGATTCTATACACATATATCAAAAGCATCCTTGATTAGGGTATTTGTTGAGAATAGGCATATTATCAAATCTTTATCATGACATGATTGAAAGATATATGGAATTTAAGATTCTATCATTCTTATTGTTCGTTGACTATAAAAATAAGCTTTTGAGTCAACAGAAGGAAATTCTGCTCTTATTTTACAAGGTGTCTCCTCTTAAGTACTAAAATTATGCAATTTTTCTTAAATGGCCTAACAAATAACTTTGACAATTATCTGATCATTAATATCAGGCCAAATAAAAAACAGGCATATATATATGTAAATATATATTAAAAATATATTTGCTGTGTTGATCACTGTCACAGAGAAGCTCCAGAATAGAGCCCAAGTTGAAGAAGAATTCTTTCTAAAGTGAGGTCCTCTAGATGATCCTGTTTCAGACAGTATTACAAAATCTCCTGGAAAAAATCCATAACTACTCATAAGAATATGGGCTAACAATTAACACAGGACTGGATTATGATGGACAACCTAGGGAATTCACCCATCAGTACACGTAATTTTGGGCAGACATTGCAAAGGATAATTTGGCTTCAGAATTTAAAAAGAGGATTAGAGCGAACCAAAATGACTATGGGCAACTGCAAAATTCCTGCAATGAATTTCTTCCTAAAGCAAAGGCCTGTCTTTGTAATATTTTTTTTCTTGGTATTGAAAAGAATTGTGACTCCTGTAGTACTCTAGTCTGTGAAGAATTAAAGCTAAGTGCCATTGAAGGGCAATGGAGAGATGCATAAGTGGATTTTCTTGTCTTACTTCATAGACAGCATTTTTAGCACTATGTCAAATAAAAATGGACTTTGTTGCATCACCCTTGATGTTACTGATAAGCATGTAACTTACCTCTACTATATATAATGTTGACTTTTGGGTTTAGAAAGCTATTATTTACCACATTAGTAAAAAGTCCATTCATTTCTTTTTTCTAGATTCTTTAACAGAAATGTGCATTTTATTTTGCTAAAAGCTTTTTTTGAACCTACTGATATAATCATATAATTTTGTTATTATTAATGTGGTCTATCATGTTTATAATAAACTATATAATTATATATAATAATGTTCATAAAATCTTATATCTAATAGCATTTATTCCTGATATAAATCCAACTTAATAGCATATATTTGTGATAGATATATTGACATAGTCTCTGCTAATATTTTATTTAAAATTTTTCATCAATATTTTTTAGGAATATTGTTCTCTAATTTTTTCTCTGATTTGATCCTCCTTGGTTCAAGAATGAAGTCCATATTTGTATCATAGAAAGAATTTGCTATTGTTCTATAAGAAATAAAGAAAGAGTGCACTGAGAAGGCTTATCTAAACTATTCAGAGCAAAGTGAGCAGAGCTAGGAGAACAATTTATATATGACATCAATATTGTATAAATAAACAATTCTGAAAAACTTTGAGGTCCTAGCAATAAAATAAACAATCAAGATTCCAGAGTACTGATGAAAAATAGCAATGCCTACAATAGCACAACAAACTAATATGCAGAATGAGAAATGCATTTTTGGAAATAGCTAGAAAGGGAACTTGTTTTTTTGACTCTATATAAGAATTCTATGATTATATAAGAATTCTGTGGTTCTTCCTTTCTTTTTCTTTTTCCCCTCAGTAATTTTGGGCATGAATGATAGTGTAAAAAAATTCTTGATAATTGAAAAAATTTTAAATAAATAAAATAAAGAACTATGAAGACAAACCAGATCAAAGGCTATTGTCAAAGTGTATGACAAAAGTGAAGAATCACTGTTGAGTAGCCTACACTTTCATGAAATCAAGAGAAACTGAGGAAGCCCCCTAGAATGTTGGTTAGACTCTTGAAGAAAACTTATGGGAAGGCATAGACAAGGGTTACACAACATGGATTGTAATCCTCATGGTTGGAGACAATATCCACTCTGAAGAAATCACAAAAGTTGCTTAAGTAAGTATACCTTATACAACCACTTCCACTCCAACAAGCATTTTTTAGTACCTACTGTGGAAAAAGCATTGGTTTTAAGGACAAAAACAAAACGAAATATGGTTCCTGACCTCAAAGAGTTTGCATTCATTCTACTGGAGGAGTTTACATTTCATTTTTTGAACATGGATCATAATTAGAAATATGTTGAAATTTATTTGTACACATATATACCACTCATATGTGTGATCTTTCAGAAACCTCAATCATCTAGTATAACCAGGAGAACACTAATGTAGAAAGAAGGGCTTTTCTGTCAGGAAACAGTTTCAAATTGAAAAAAAAAAAACTATATTTTTCAAACACAATCCAGCCATCACTTTTCCTCTTATTCATTTCTGGGCCCAATTCATTGTCTACTGGTAATATTGATATATTAACTCAACAAACCAGTCTTCAAACTGCCTACCTATACAATAGGCATTTTCATCTATTTATTTTGACCAATATGGAAGTTATATAATACACGAGGCAGTTACCATAAATTGATGTCATTTGTAAAACAGAACTTCTAAAGGATATCACCTTCCCTCTTCCATTTAGACAATGGTCCACTTGATGTTGATAATCAAGAGACCACTATAAAAGAATATTATATGATTCATATATACCCTACACTATATAAAATTTTCAATCAATAGCTTGGATCAAGAACATTTATCAAATTTACAGATGACACAAAAAACTGGAAAATATACAGTGGATAAAACTTAGATGCCAAAGAATCTCAAAAGATGGGAATAGTAATGGAAAAACTGATAAAATAAATGTAAAAATCTTATGTTTATATTCAAAAACTCAAGTACAAGAGAGGTAAGAGATGTTTAGACAACAGTTTATGTGAAAAAGACCCAGAAATTTTAGTGGATTACTGACTCCATTTCATGACATTAAAGTCAAATTTGCCCTGAAAAGCCTAAAGTGAAAAAAAGTCTATTAACCTAAATTAACAAAAATACACTGGCCAAAAGGAGGAAAATAATATTCCTACCATTCTCTGGCCAGGAGGCCAAATCACATTGGAATCCCACATTCTACTTTGGGTGTCACAACTTAGAAAGGATATTGAAATGCTTCAATGCAACCAACAAATCACTCATCAGTTAATTTTTAAATAACTAATCTAAACCAGGCACTCTACATGGCACTGGGGATAGAAAGGCAAAAAAGAAATAATTCCTTTATTCAAGAAGCTAACATTTCATCATGGGAGACAGGTACATATATAAGTGTATACAAACTATGTACAAAATAAACACATAAATACAAGATAATTATGGCTGGGGAGAAAAACACTAGTAGCTTGAGAGAACAAGAAAAATCTTATGTAGAAAATGAAATGAGCTAAGCTTTGAAGAAAAGGAGGAATTCTAACAGAGAGAAGAGAAGGGAGTAAATTCCAGACAAAGGTAACTGTAAAAAGGTATGGCAATAGGAGATGAGTGTTTTGTATAAGAAATGAGAAGGAAGCAGTTTAAGCTAAACTACAGAGTTAATACAGAATAATATATAATAAGACTGGAAATGACAGATTAAGAACCAGGTTTTGAAGAATTTTAAATGCCAATGTTTGAATTTAACCCTAGAAGTTCCTTATCCACTGGAATTTATTGAGTAGTGGAGCAACATAGTCAGAAATGTCCTTTAGGAAAATCACTTTGACAGATGTGTGATCACAGGGAGGAGATACTCGAAAAAGGGAAGCCAATTAGGAAGCTAGAGCAATATTCCAGAAGAGAGATGAGGACCTGAACCTAGTAGTAGGCATATGATTTTTTTAAAAGAAAATGGATGTGAGATTTAGTGCAGAAGTACAAAAAACAAGGATGAAAGTAAGGAGCTGAGGATTACTCCAAAGTTTTAACCCTGGCAGTAGTACTGTATATAACAAAACTAGAAAAGTTTCATAGAAGAGGTGGGCAGGGAAGAAAGATAATTTTGTTTCAGACTTTGAGAGGCCCAGAGAACATTGAGTTTGAAATATACAATATATGGAAGAAGTAGAACTCAGTAGAGATACTAGATCTGGATATATAGATCTTGGAATGAATTGAATAGAGATGATATTTCAACCCATAAATGATGTTCTCCTCACTTATAATTCAAAAACACTGATCTTGGGCTGTGGTCATATCACCAAAATATTATGATCCAGTCACAAAGAAAGCTTCTCACTCATTAAAACATCACTATTGGAAAGAGACTAGGAGAAGGGTAGGTACCCCAGAGTGGAAAGAAACATGTAAAATTATTTTTCAAGTCTCCACCTCTAGGTCTCTTCTCTCACCTGTCTCTAACTTTTGGGAGCTAGATATTTTCCATTTATGATGTTTTCTGCCTTCCCCTCTCTGTACCCCTTTTGGAATTTTATTATCTCCTCTGAATTTCCTTGGCTTTCATTCTCTTTTCTCTGCTGCTTCTTCTCTGTTCTTCTATTATCTCTGACTCTCTTTTTCTCTTCCCTTTATCTATTTTAACCCTCCCTTCCTATCCATCTCCCTCTATTTCTCTGTTTTTTTGTCCCTCTTTTATCCTTCCCAGAATTAGAAGTTGATTTCCTAGAGAGAGCTATGTGGTGAAGTGGATAGAGCACTGGCCCAGGAGTCAAGCAGACCTGAGTTCAAATCTGGTCCCAGACGCTTAATACTAGCTGTGTGACCCTGAGCAAATTACTTAATCCCGATAATTCTGCAGCAAAAAAAAAAAAAAAAAAAGAAACAACCAAAAAAAGAAATTTGCCTTTTCATTTCACTCTCTCTATTAAGTTCATTATATTTTTATGCCTGATTGAATTATTGCTTTTGCCTTAATTTAAGATATAGAGTCCCCTTTTTCTCCTAGAGCCAATTTTATCTTTTAACCGGCTCTGAGACTTTCCTTATCTAAAACTCCTAGGTTTCCTCCTAATGTCCCTAGAACTATACTTGTGAGGTCATGTTCCCCCAAAGGATTTGGGGAGAGGAATTATAATAGCTTTGCCCCCTAAATCCTGGACTATACTACCAAACCATTTTCTGCCTCCATCTCCTGGATAGGGACCTTTTCACCCCATAGCCAAGTCTTGTTCCAAATATCCATTTGGATTATCTTAGGTCCTTGCTTTCTAAAGTCAGATCCTGTTCAGTCCTCCTGCCCTGGGATTGCATTCACAATCCAGACCAGACCTGATGCTCAACATCTCCTCCACACTCCACACTCCTTAGCCATTTTTACACTGAATGTTCTAAGTACATTTTTCTTATTCCAATTGAATGTAAACTCCTTGAAGGGAGTCTAAGTTGTGTCTTCAAATTGCCGGCACTTCACAGTGTCTTGTACCTAGCAGGTGCCTAATGTCTGTTGAATAAATGAATTTATGGATGTTCAAAAAAATTTGGTGACATCCAATTATTTGACCCCATTCTAATCTATGGATTATTGGTGCTTTTTAATCCTCTTCTTCACCCTGTTCTATCCTTCCCTCTACCTCTCCCAGAGACTGCTGGCCTTTCCCTATCCCAGTTCCATACAGACATTCCCTGTGAGAACTGTAACCCAAAAGACTACAAGGGAAAAGAGGAGCTGTGATTGATTCTGCCCAGGCCACCCCCCAAGCTCCTACCCCATGATAGGCAGATTTAATGCTGTGTTTCAGGTCTACTGATAACCACTGCTGGAACAGACCTTTGTAGGGACTCAATACCCCAACCCTGCTCCCAAAGCAGGCACCCCCAGTTCCCTCAATCTGCATCCCCAATCACTCCATCCTCCTCATACCTGATCCACCCTATCCCCGCTATTCTTGGCCTAATTGCCCTCTCCTCTATTCCCAGGCCCCCACCATTACTTACTACTAGTTCTCCTATCTCTAATGCCCAATTCCCTTTTTCTCATCTTTCCCTCATATATCCACACCTCCCCCTCCAGAGAAAGGATATGCAGGGCTCTGGATAAACGTGGGGGGAGGGGAGTGGCTAAGCACTTAGAGGCACCGAGAAAGGGACAGATGTAGTGAGGGTCCTCCCTTCAGGCCTGGCTCGACCTCCTAGTGCCTTAACTCACGGATGTCCAGTTCACTGGCCCCGGGAACGGTCCGACTCATCCCAAACCCTTCCCAGATTCAAGAATACCCTCCCCCCCAATCTCATCTCCCTGGTTCGGGCTGCGGCCCACTTCCCTACCAGACACCACCACTGTCCAGGTGCTGAATCGTCTGTTCTTCTGAAGCTCACGGTTCTCACCCGGCAGAGCGCAGAGTGCAGTGGTCCAGGCCCGGGCATCCGGCCCAGTCCCCAGTTCTAGAGAAGGTTTTCCAGCGGCGGAGACTGTGGCTGGCAGGCAGGGGCGGCAGTGGTCCCAACCCTTGCTTGAGCTTGGACTGCGGCTCCTTCCTCCGCCCCTTTCCCCTCCTTTAGCGCCTCCCTCCCTTTCCGTACCCTCCAAAGTGGAGCCCTCTCCCCTTCCTACCCTCCAGCAAACTGCGCTCTCCTCTGGGGAGATAGCCACGCCTACTTTTTAGACTGGGGGAGGGGAAGAGGGGGCGGACCTGGGATGGACAGAGAAACCACCCCAGGGTCCGGACGTGGGTCACCAAAATCAGTTGAATCCCAAACTCAGGTAACCTGGTACCCCTCCCCCACACCTTCATCCTGACCTGCCCCTCTGTCCAAACTTGTTTCTAAGGCGACCCTGGTAGGGATGCTCCCGGGAACTATTTGGATGAGACTGAAGATTCTCTCACCATCTTCCACCCCAATTAGGCGTCTGCCGATGTCCTGAGGCCCTCCAGCTTTAGGTTAGATGAGGATGATCCTTAGATGAGGATGCAGATTCAAGAGACTGAATCTTGTGGTTGTTCACTCACAAAACAGGAGCATTCACACACTTTTCCTTTCAAAGAGACCCTAGTTAAAAAAGACACAAACAAACAAACAAACAAAAACACAATTGTTGTCGGTAAATACAGAGGAAGGAAGGATTTGGAGTTTCTTTACCCGAGAAGTACAAATCAGATGGAGAAATCATCTGAGGTCCTTTTGAGTCCCAAAGAGGCTCTCAGATCTCCTTTTATGGAAGTGAGGGACTTACCTCGGAGTACCCTCTTTATATATTACCATTCAGCACACAGCAGTCCAATATTGTATACTTTAAAAAAGACTCAGTTTTGCATATGTCACTAAATTATCCACTATCTGATCATCACATTTTCTATGTGTGTTACTGCACATTTTCTGCATCCTCCATTCACATCACTAGGATAGAAGTTGTCTTGTGTTATGTCTTAGGGACATTGAGGAGAGCTGGCTGGTGCAGCGGTAGGAGTTAAATAAAGGAATTAGATAAAGTTTAAAAAAAAACAGTTGGAACTAGATTGAGCATGACCACAAATGCTGGACTATTTTTCTGAGAATGGTCTATGCATCCTATTAAGAGTATACCTTACAAAAATATATTAAATAAGTTTTCACAGTCAATTTTGTAGAGAAGACTACCTAAGAAAGCTAAGTGGTGTAGCTCTTGATATCAAAAAGATACTAATTGATGATCTTAGGCAAACCATTTAATCTCAGTTTCCTCAACTATAAAGAGGAGATAATAAAAGCATCTACCTCTCAGGGCTATTGTGAGGATCAAATGGGATAACATTTGCAAAGTGCTTTGCAATCCTTAAAATGCCATTCAAATTTTGGCTATTATTTTATCTTCATAAACATCAGAAAGATAGCATGTAGGGGATATGAGATCTTACCGCCTTTATTCTTTAATTACAAGTGTTTTACTTTTTTAAAAGATGGCTGTATGGCAGAATGAATAATGCTCTGGGATTTGGATACAAATCCTGCCTCTTGTTACCCTAAACAAGTCAATTAACATTTTTGTGTCTTAACTTTCTCTTCTGTAAAACTTCTTAAGTTTTCTTCCTATGATCACATTTCTTAGTAGAACAAGCCTTTTCATAATCATATTTTGAGAACATATAATATTTGTTGATAGGTACAACCATAGAGACTTTCTTCAATTTTGAGATCCCTTGAGTTTGAATATTAAGTGGCATATACAGCAGGGAGATATGTTCACCAGTTTCACAAAGGTTGCTCTAAGCAAAGAGCAAATACAAGATGAATTCCATTTAGGTAAGTTTTTCCTGGTGTCCATGTTTATGGATGGCATTATACCAAGTGCATCAATTCCTGCAACATAGAGGATTCCATCAATGAGGTCTTTGGCAACTCAAGAGGATCATCTGAGCAATCAGCTAGAAGGGAACTTAGAAGTTCAACCTCACCTCATTTTACAAATGAAAAAATTATGGCCCAGAGAGGAAAAGTGACTTGCTCAAGATCATAGATGTAGTAAATGGATAATCTGAGAGAAAACCCAGGACTTAGTGCTCAAAAGCCCCAGAAATAACACTTCCTATGAGGCCATCATGCCTGTATCTAGCCTGAGCTCCATTGGCATCATCTGTGGGAGCACCCACATGGGGATTCAACTTAACTCAGACTTTCTCAACTCCTGGAAAACCAGAAAAGACCACTGATACATGGCATTGTCACATGATTTAACATAAGAATTACATTTTTATTAATGAAAATGTCACTAAAAAAGATGCATTATGCTACTGACCATTTTCATCAGCCCAATTATTCTTACTTACCTTCAAGTGAAATGCCATTAGTCAAGAAATATAAAACAAGACATTCATTTTCAGACATGATCAATGTGTGGATTTTCCTTCCTTGACTATAATTATCTGTTACAGGGGTGAGGAGGAGGTTTCAAGGACAGATATTGGGGGGAAAGAGGCTAATGCTAATGATTCCCAAAAAATAAAAATCTGATGAAAGATTTTTTAAGTGAAAAAGAAAACAGAAAGTGATTCAAACAAACAAGCTAGATACTAATATAGTGAATTATATAAGCAATAATAAAATAAGCAATACATAATAGAAACTTTAAGTTGCCTATATGATTCCTTTTTCTGTTCTTTGAATATTTAAATGTTATTTGTTGATGTTTGTCAAACATAAATAATTTAAATAAAAAGCATTTTTAAAAATCATGACAGAGAAAAATTCATATAGATCTATATCATCATTCCTTGAATCAGAAGAAGATGCTTACTTCTGGGGTGATCTAGTTTCCCCTTCTTAAAAAAAACAAACAAAAAAAACCCTTCATATATAGGTTATATGAACATAGTTCTCTGATGGCTTCCTTCATCCCTTCTTTCTGCCACATCATTTTACACACACATACACACATACACACAAACTCTTGAGACAGGTCAAAACTCTTCTTTGTCTCTTCTCCCCTTAGATATTTTCATAAACTCACCACGAATTAAGCCTTACTCAAGAGTCTTCAGTTACAGCAAAGAAAAACGAAAACAAATCATGAAAAGTATTCAAGAAATGGCTCTTTTCAACAATGAGGTCGGTCAAGGCAATTCTAATAAACTTGTAATGGAACAGTCATACACATCCAGAGAGGGAACTATGGAGACTGAATGTGGATAAAAGCATAGTATTTTCACCTCTGTTGTTATTCTTATTGTTTTCTTGTTGTTTTATTCTTGTGGGTCTTTTTTTCCTTTTGATCTGATTTTTCTCATGCAGCATGACAAATCTAAAAATACATTCAAAAAAACTGCACATTTAATCTGCATTGGATTACTTGCTGTCTAGAGAAGAGGGAAAAGAAGGAAGGAGGGGAAAATTTAGAGAACACGGTTTTGCAAAGGTGAATGTTGACAATTATCTTTGCATGTATTTTGAAAATTAAAATACAATTATTATTTTTTTAAAAAATTATTCAAAAGAGCTATCAATTTAAAGAAGAAAGAATTAAAATCTTACTGTATATGGAGGGCAAGAAGTTTGCAGGAAATTCCAGAAGCAATATTATGTTTGCATTTCTAGTAATACCAAATAAAATTCTATATACCAAATACAAGCATTTTAAATCTGAAAGAGCTAAAAAATGCACTTTCATTCTTCAAGTTAAATAGGAGAAAAAGTTCTTTGAAAAGGAAGAAAGCCTCAAAGATGTGTTCATTATATCTTCATTTTCCCCAGTTACATGTAAAACGAAATTTTACATTTGTTTTTAAAACTTTGAGTTACAGATTCTTTCCCTTTCTTCCCACCCCCACTTAAGAATAAAGAAGGCATATATGAAGTTATGCAAAATATTTTCATAGAAGTCAAGTTATGAAAGGAAAAAAACATAGACCTCCCTCCTCTGAAAAAAATCCTCAAGAAAAATCAAGTTTTAAAAAAAAGACTATGCTCCAATTTGTATTCAGAGAGCATCAATTCTTTCTCTGAGTATAGATAGAATTTTTCATCATAAGTCCTTCAGAATAATCTTGGATTATTGTATTGCTAAGAATAACAAAGTCATTCACAGCTGACTATCCCACAACATTTTCATTACTTTGTACACATTTCACTTTGAGTTCATAGAAGCCTTTCCAGATTTTTTATGAGAACATTCTGCTCATCATTTCCCATTGAACAATAATATTCCATCATAACCACATACCATAATTTATGCAGCCATACTCCAGTCTTTAGGCATCCTCTCAATTTCCAGTGCTTTGCCTTGAGAAGAGAGCTGCTATAAATATTTTTGTACATATAGGCCTTTTTCCTTTTTAAAAAAAATTTCTTTGGGGATTCATGTTTAGTAGTGACACTGTTGTGTCAAAGAATATGCATGATTTTATTTTATTTTTTACTAAAGTTTTTTATTGGCCAAACATATGCATGGGAAATTTTTCAACATTGACCCTTGCAAAGCCTTCTGTTCCAAATTTTTCTCTCCTTCTCCCAATCCCCTCTGCTAGGTGGCAGGTAGCCCAATACATGTTAACTATGTTAAAATATATGACAAATCCAATACATGTATATATATTTATACAGTTATCTGGCTATACAAGAAAAATCGGATCTACAAGGAAAAAAAATCTGATAAGGAAAACAAAATGCAAGCAAACATCAACAGAAAGTGTGAAAATGCTATGTTATGATCTTCACTCAGATCCCATAGGCCTTTCTCTGGGTGTATATGGCTTTCTTCATCACTGAACAATTGGAATTGGTTTGAAACATTTCATTGTTGAAGAGAGCCACATCCTTCAGTATTGATCATCATAAAGTCTTGTTGTTACCGTGTATAATGATCTCCTGGTTCTGCTCACTTCGCTCAGCATCAGTTTATGCAAGTCTCTCCAGCCCTCTCTGAAATCATCCTGCTGGTCGTTTCTTATAGAACAATAGTATTCCATAACATTCTTTTACCATAATTTGTTCAGCCATTCTCCAATTGATGGGAATCCATTCAGTTTCCAGTTTCTTGACACTACAAAAAGGGCTGCTACAAACATTTTTGCACATGTGGGTCCCTTTCCCTCCTTTAAGATCTCTTTGGGATATAGGCCCAGTAGAAACACTGCTGGGTCAAAGGGTATGCACAGTTTGATAACTTTTTGAGCACAGTTCCAAATTGCTCTCCAGAATGTATCTATTTTGTTGGGGCTTTTTTCATAAAATCAACTCTTAGTTTTATTTATTAATTCAACAGTTTTCTTATTTTCAATTTTATTAATCTCCCCTTTTATTTTCAGAATATCCAATTTGGTATTTAATTGAGGGTTTTTAATTGTTCTTTTTCTAGTTTTTTTAGTTGTATTCATTGATCTTCTCTTTCTCTATTTTATGCAAGTAAGCTTCTAGAGATATAAAATTTCCCCTTATAACCACTTTGGCTGCAGCCCCTAAATTTTGGTATGTTGTTTCATTATTGTCATTCTCCTGGATGAAATTATTGATTTGTGTCTATGATTTGCTGTTTTCCCCCATTCATTCTTTAGGATTATTTAATTTCTAATTAACTTTTGGTCTGTTTTCTCCTGGTTTTATATTGCATGTGATTTTTATTGCATCATGGTCTGAAAAAAATGCATTTACTATTTCTGCCTTTCTGCATTTGATTTTGAGGTTTTCATGCCCTAATATATGGTCAATTTTTGTACAAGTTCCATTAGCTGCTGAGAAAAAAATATACTCCTTTCTATCTCCATTCAATTTTCTGCAAAGATCTATCATACCACACTTTTCTAACATTTTGTTTACCTCCTTAACTTCTTTCTTATTTATATTGTGGTTTGATGTATCTAGTTCTGAGAGAGTAAGATTGAGATCTCTCACTAGTATAGTTTTGCTGTTTATTTCTTCTTGCACCTCTCTTAACTTCTCCTCTAGGAATCTGGATGCTAAACTACTTGGTGCATATATGTTTAGTATTGATAATGCTTCATTATCTATGGTACCCTTTAATAAAATATAGCTTCCTTCTTTGTTTCTTTTAATTAGATCTATCTTTACTTTTACTTGATCTGAGATCAGGATTGCTACCCCTACTTTTTTTTTTGTTCACCTGAAGCATAATAAATTCTGCTCCAGCCCTATACCTTCACTCTGTATGTATCACTATGCTTTAGACGTGTTTCTTGTAAATAACATATTGTATGATTCTGGTTTTTAATCCAGTCTGCTATCCACTTCTGCTTTATAGGAGAGTTCATCCCATTCATATTCACAGTTAAAATAACTAATTCTGTATTTCCTGCCATCTTATTTACCCTAGATTATGCTTTTCTCTTTCCTTTCCCCATTCCCTCCTCCCTAGTATTTTGCTTTTGATGACCTCTTCCCTCAAACAGTCTTCCCCCCTGTAGAGCCCCTCCCCCTTTTTTACACCTTTTTCATAATTAATCTATTTTCCCTTCTATTAGTCTTTCCCTTTCTTTTCTCCCTTTCCCTCCCACTTCCCTATAAAGTGGGACAAGTTTCTCTGTAAAACAAAATATGTCTAATATTTTCTTTTAGAGCCAAATCTGATGAAAGATTCACACAATGCTCACCCCCCCTTTCCCTCAATTACAATATGTTTTCTTTGCTTCTTCGTGAGATGTAATTTCTCTTATTTTACCTCCTTTTTCCTCTTTTTTCAGTATGATCCCCTTTCCACCTCTAGTTTCTTTTTTCATATTATCAAAATAAAATCAAATTATACCCACATTCTCTATATCCATAATAGAAATATAATTCTCAAGAGTTCTTCCCTTTTTACTTTTTTATGCTTGTCTTGAGTTCTGTGTTTGGAGATCAAATTTTTTGTTCAGATCTGGTCTTTTCCTTAGAAATAAGTGAAAGTTACCTATATCATTAAATATCCATCTTCTTCCCTGAAAGATAATGCTCATTTTAGCTGTTTAGCTTATTCTTGGCTGTAATCCAAGATCCTTTGCCTTTTTCAGAATATCTGATTCCAGGTCCTTAGATCCTTTAAGGTGGAAACTGATAGATCTTGGGTGATCCTCATTATGGCTCCTCGGTTTTTGAATTGTTTCTTTTTGGCTGCTTGCAATATCTTTTCCTTGGTACAATAGTTCTGAAGTTTAGCCATGATATTCCTTAGAGATTTAATTTTGGGGTCTCTTTCAGGAGATGATTGGTGAACTCTTTTGATGGCTATTTTACCTTCTGATTCTAAACTATCAGGGCAGTTTTCTTTTATGATTTCCTGTAAAATGGTGTCTTGGTTCTTTTTTTATCATAGTTTTTAGGAAGTCCAATAATCCTTAAATTGTCTCCCCTAGATCTATTTTCCAGGTCAGTTGTTTTTCCTAGGAGATAGTTCGTATTTTCTTCTATTTTTTCATTTTGTTTTTGTTTTTGTTTGACTGATTCTTGAAGTCTTATTGAGTTATTCACTTCCATTTGTTCAATTCTAATTTTTAGTGTATTATTTTCTTCAGTTACCGTTTTAGCTGCTTTTCTAATTGGCCAATTGAATTTTTTTGTTTATTGCATTATTTTTTCATTTCACCAATTTTGTTTTTCAGTTTTTCATATCTCTTTTGTAGGGCATTATATGCTTTTTCCTTTCCTTCTTGCAATGATCTCATTTCTTTTGTCCATTTTTCTTCCAACTCTCTTTTGAGATTCTTTAAGCAATCTTCCAGGAAAGCCTTGTGAAATGGGGATCCAGGTCATCTCTCCCTTTGTGGCTTTCTCTGGAGTTGCTTTACCTTTAGGCATCTCAGGATCTGAGGCCTGTTCTTCTCACTCTCCATAAAAGCAGTCTACAATGAAAGTTCTGTTTTGTTTTTTATTTATTTTTTAAGGCTTGAGGTCTATTCAAAGGAGCAACAGCTGCTTTAATTTGCCCTTGGGCAGTTCTGCTGATTGATTTCTAGTGCTGGGTAATGGCAGCTAGGTCTGGCTCTGCAGGGACTCAATTGTTTACAATTTACCTTTTACAAAAGACAAATCTGCCAAACCACCTGTTTGCAATCAGGACAGAGTGGCTTAATAGGCTCACAGAAGTTTCCTAGGTGCTTAGAGACTGCAACTTCTGAGTCCCGGCTCTGCTTCCTGCCCTGTCTACTCAGGTTACAATCTGGGCTCAGCAGACTGTCCCCCTGCCCAGTTGAAACAGACCTGTTCTTTAGTTTTTCCAAGATAATTTCTTCTGGGAATGTGTTGTACTCCAAATATTTGGGAGTGCTTTGACTCCAAAATCAATTTGGAGACTAATGAGAGTAAGATTCACTCACTCCTCCTTTCCTCCCCCTCTTTCCCTCCACTGTAAAAACTTTTTTCTTGCCTTTTGTATGGCAGATAATTTATGCCATTCCACCTCTCCCTTTTCATTTTCCCAGTTCCTTTCTCACTCCTTACTTTTTTTTTTATTAAGATATTATCCTCAGGGATGTGTTCTACTCAGTTCTTTTTGATTTGCAGGAAGATCCAAATTATCATAAAAAAATTATCTAAATTAAATGTAATTACCCACTTTTTTTATTCTTTTTCCCTGAATTCCAATTAATCTGTACCCTGTCCTGGTCCATTTATAATGGACCTCTTACCTTATTTATATGAAATGTGAAGATGCTCTCTCTTTCCATATCATGACTATATCCAGGGAGACTAAAGGATTATAAACAATAACCCAGGAGTACTGAACTAGGATGGTAGTCATTGTAGTGGAAGGAAAGCCAGCGAGGCTAATTTAAAAGAGTTGGCTACAGGTAGTTTGTGCAGAGTTCTCAGTGGCAAATCCAATAGATTTTCATGAAGTGTGGCTGGGGACCCAGAAAGGAATGTGTATAAGACAACTGATAAGACAAACTGATGGAGGTAGAAGAGTTGACCCGTTCCTTGCTCCTCTCTGCCGTTTCCAAGTTCTCCCCCTTTTTTCTATCACATAATATCTTTTTCTTTGAAGTTCATATCTACCACCCAAACACAATACTAGTAAATGTTTTCTACAAACCCCCAGGTCACTCTGCTTCCTTCTTCAATGAGTTCTGGGCATCACTTATAATCTTTCTCTTCTCCCCAAGTTTCACCTTCAAACTAGGAGACTTCAAATACATACTGATTCTCCCTCAAACACCCTAATCATTCAATTCTTCAACTTACTCACTTTCCATGAGCTACCCTTCTGCTTCAGCCCAATCACAAAGATGGCCATATCCTTGTTCACAAATCACTCACAAATGATCCATACAGGTGGATATCTGTATGTTCAAGAATTCCAAAATCATCTTCTCTGACCATAATCAAATAATTTTTCACTTCTGCCTTTTCTTACAACATTTTAATTTTCACTCGAATTGTGACCTCCAATCACCTAATCATTCAATTCTCTCTTAATACATTTCCTTTGTATTAGCCACACTCTTCTTCCTATCTTGACCTTTTGGTGAACCAATTCACCTCAAAACTATCTTCTCTCTTGAATACATGGACCTCTAACCATATCTACCATAATTAGAGAATTATGCCCCACCAAGCCTCAGTCTTGAATCGCTCCCACCATTCATGACCTTTAATGCTACATGTAATCAAACAGAGATGGAGAAAATATTCGACTATTCTGCCTGGGACCCTTTCTCAAATGACTACTTCCATTCTGTGATGCTGGCCTATTATAATACTCTGCTGATGGGTATGCCTGCCTCAAGTCTCCTCCTCACTCCAATCCATCCTCTTTTCATCCACTTAAATGATTTTTCTAAAGTGCGGGTCCTATCACATCACTCCCTACACCTGCTCCTATTGTCTTCAGGTATAAATACTAAATGCCCTTTTTGGCAATCAAAGCCTATTCTAATCTATACCTCTCCTATTTTTTTAGTCTTCTTATACCTTACTCCTAGACTCACTCTTCAATCCAGTGACACGGGCCCCCTGGTTCTTCCATGGACAAGACACTCCATCTTTTGATTCCAGACATTTTCTTTGGTTGCCTGGTTGCCTGGAATGCTCTCCCTCATCCATTTTAACTACTAACCTCTCTGATTACCTTTAGCCCCAATTAAAATATTTTACTCTTCATTCTAATGCCTTCCTTCCATTTATTATTTCCTGTTTATCTTATAAATTGGGAATTGTAGAATTAAACTGAGAATAAGTGAGTAAGTGTGTTCTCAGAGAGCTATTATCATATGTATCCCCCAAGCCTCAGGTCATCCAACTTCATATCCAGTGCTTTCAATGCTACATCATTTTGCCTTTTATTCTGGGTACCAGAAAGAACCATAAGTGATCCAAGATCCATGGAGCTCGTAACATTCTGACAACTTTAGTCCTCATAGGCAGGAAATTTTACTAGCAATATTGAATCAATTTTCCTGGTGCTGAGGGAAGACTTAACCACTGACCAACAGTGAATTAGGTGAAATCTGGCCTTACTAGCTTGTTAGCTGAGTGACCCTGGACAAGTCATTTAACCCTGTTTGTCTCAGTTTGTCTCATCTGTAAAATGAGCTGGAGAAGAGAATGTCAAACCACTCCAGCATCTCCGCCAAGAAAACCCCAAATGAAATTACCAATTGAATCATGACTGAAATTGACTAAAGAAAACACCGATAATGAGATTGAAGTGAGAGTCCTAAGATAAAAGGTTGATTCCCAACATGTAACTGGCTGCTGGCACAGCTTTCTAACCTCCTTCCCAATGTCAAGAGCAATTGGCTTCAACAGAGAATAAGCCTTGGTAAAAATAGATCAGGGATGCCCAGAGTATAAGCAGGAAACTTTGAGAAATCTAAGATTCTAAAACAGAGGAATTTCTGTCTGAAAATAGTGACCACCAAAGTACACTAACCCAATGGGAGTACTCTTCTCCCCTGACCAAGCCCATACTACTTATCCAAGGCTATTTGCCAGGATTGTAAAGATAACTAATCTAGTCAGACAGAAACCTCCATGGCAAGGTAACTTTTAAGAACTTTTAGGGAAATTTATGAGACTTTGGCTTTAAGAAGAAGTACCCAAAGAAGAGAGGCTGGCCTACATTGCTGAAAAGCAAAAGAAAGAAAAAAGTATCCAGAGGCAAGGAGAAGGAAAGAAAGATAATAAACCCTTAAAGTAAAAGAGAAGGGGAAATCACTTGGGATTGCTGAGGCTCTAAGACTATCATTAGGATGAAATTCCCATTTTCTTATCCTGCAGTAGAGCAAACAGTTTCCTCTGCAAAGAGATGGCAAGAGGTGGAAGTTCCTGGGAACAGTGAATTGACCTCCATCTTGCAGGAGAACTTGTCTTGTCAAAACTCCACTAGGAGAGTAGAAACAGAAACCTTAAACTTTTAAAAATATATTTATTTAAAACAAATACAAAAACAGAATTTTCTTTCCAGAAAAATTGTCATTTGCACAGTAGAAGAGGATTCAAAATATGAATTACAACAAATTTTCATTTCAAGAATGCATAAATAATACTACACATTATATTCAGAACTGTCCATCTTTTTTTGCTTCACTGTAGGTTTTCTCTGCACTTTTTATTCTTTTTTTCTTCTTTCCTATCCCTCGCTATCTCCCCCAAATAGATAAGAGGCCTGTTTGTCCTCTGTTTCTCTGAAGATGAATAACGTCATCCTTCTTTAGGAGCAGGTCTTTCCATATTTTTCTAAATCCACCTGATGGGCTGAATAGATCCCAGCAAAATATTTTGTCCCTGGCCATTACCCAGTATCTAAGTGAGCCCCTGTGAGGAATATTGTCTCCTCCTATCTCCTCTAGATACAGAAACAAAAGGACTATGCAGAATTTCTTGTTTTGCCAAAATTATCTTGTACAGACAAGAGTTACCTTGTATCAACACCACAGTTGAATGTGTATTCAGGGGATCATGATACACATTTCAATTTCAAGGTCTATCTCACATAAATCTGACCTATGATAACCTGTAACCTTGCTGAGGTACATTGTTTAGGGTTTTTTTCTTATGAAAGGTCCCATCCTCACCCTTGTTAACTAAAACTATACCCCTTGACCAGAAAAGATTGAGCCTGTGAATTCATTTTAGATGACTCCCCTTTATTAGTGGTGTAGCTCATCGTACCAATTCATCATTTCCTACACAGCAATATTCTAACCTCAGACTTTATAATTGTTTTAAATAGTCTAAAACAATATTAATATAGCTGACAAGTTTTCCTAATTTTTTTGACTGATGATTTTAACTTTGCCTGAGATCCATTACTAATTTTCTAATAAATTCTATTAATCATTTGTAGCTATCTCTGCTGTTTGTTTCCTATCCCTGCTGAATCCTCTATTTTACTTCTACCCAATCCCTTGCCTTGCTTACTATTACTTAATCCCTCTTTAAGGATCCCTCCCTTATTCTCTCCCTCCCATCCTTTCTCCCCCTCGTCATCTCTTCCATTCCCATTAATCTCCACTGCCTTCTATACTCTCATTATTCTCTTCCGCCCTCCTATTAATTTAAAACTTTTATATCCTTCTTTATTTATATTTATGTCACATATATATATATATAATGTACTGTTTCCTTAACTCATTCCTGATACGAATAAGATTCCAGAACTATCAGTTCTCTTCCTCCATTGTAATTTCCTATCTGTTCCTGATCTGATACCTCACAGATATAATCTAATTATTCTTTACCTTTTCCTACATTTTAAGAATCACATATTCAACTCTACCAATCTTTTTTTTCAAACTATCCACTTAAATCTCCACATGTAAAACATAAAGTTTGTCCTGAGTCCCTTGAAACTGATCATTAATTTTACCCTATACTTCTCTTGGATTTTATATAACAAAATTTTTTCAGGTCTTTTTGCAACAAAATCCTGAAACTCTGACAATCTATTGATTTTTTTTTTTCAATCAGGATCATGCTTATTTTTGGTGGGTATTATTTTCCGCCATAATCCCAAATCTTTGGTTCTTTGGTATGTACTATTCCAAGATCTGTGGTTTTTTAACTACTGCTAGGTGAATCAAATTGTAGTTTTATCATATTTGAATTGGTTTTTCCTTACTGCTCTTATTTCCCTTTGATCTGGGGGTTTCAGAATTTTAGCTATTATGTTCCTGTAGGATTTCCCCAAAAGATCATTTTCAGGTGGTGATTAGTGGATTTTTTTTTCTATTTATACATTCCCTTTTTGTTCCTTAAGATTCTGGATATCCTCTTCTAGTTGGTTGACTTTCTTCCTAAAGTATTTTTTGAGTTCTATAAATTTGGGAGGGGGGTTAGATGATCATTTGGCTTGTTTTATTTCTATATCATCCTCTGAAGATGAACCCCAGTCTTGCCTATTCACATAGTAACTTTCTTTGATTGGGTTCTTTCTACTTTTCCTGCTTCATTTTGTAACACATTACTGGAGTATGGGAAAAATTCCTCTTATCCTTCTTCAGTTCTCCCCTCTTGCCTGAACCCCAAACAGAGAACTCTTGCTTTCCAGTAAGTACCCACAAGCCAGCAACATTCTTGTCCCACTACTTCTGCATTCACCAGGCATGCTGCTTGTTCTCATTCAGGGCTGTGTCTCAGCAGCACAGCTTAGCCTGGCATTCCTTATCAGCAGAGGTTCCCTCAATTTTTCCTGATACCCCACAGTCTGGGAAGTTAGTTTGTGTGGCTGGGGCTAAGAGTACATCCTAACCCAAGTAGCCGAAAGGCTCCTCACTTGCCATTTTAGCAGAACAATACTGGAAGTATTTATTCTTCACAAGGGCCAAAACTTCTTCTTGGTATCTTTGAATCTTGTCTCAGGAAGTCTGCTGTTTTACCCCAACTCTTTTTAACTTCTGTGTTTTCACTGAGACACAATTTTGTTTGTTTATGGGGGAAATCTGGAGAACTTGGAATTTTCGGACCTTCAAACTCTTAATTTGAAATAGCTACAAATTGCTTGCATTGCTTCTTTCCTTTTGAAATTTTATCTTATAGCTTCTTGTTCAAATCAGAAACAGAATCCCTCGTTAGCAGAAGCAAAGGAGCAAAATTAAGCTAGCTTTCATAGATACCCAATCAATCATTCTAGCTATGAAGACCAAGAAGAATCTGATTGTGGTAATTAAACACTGAACCCTTTCTACATATTGATACAAAGATACTGTCGTGTGTCCCTTTTTGAGAATGTAAACTTTTAAATGCTAGGAGTCTGGGTAGTTGTTCTGAGGGTGTAACAGAGTAAACAGTAAAAAAAAAAAAAAAAAAAAAATTGGTGTATTCCAGTCCACTGCAACCCTAGGACTTTTGACTCTCAAGGAATCAGATGAGCTAGTAATGCAAAGCAAAAGATCTTTATTACATAGAAATTTTAACTTCATAAGGAGTCATCTAAAAAAGAGTAGGTGGTAGGATTACAAATCATGTTGAGAGAGAAAAATCAGAACAAAAGAAAAAAAAAACATGGGAGAGGGGAAAAAAAAACAAAAAAGAAGTGAAGTAAGTGTTGATTTACTTTCAATCTCCATAGTTCTCTTTCTGGATGCTGATGGTGTTTTCTATAGAAAAGTTTATTAGGATTTCCTTGGATCACTGAACCACTGAGAAGAACTAAGTCTTTCATAGTTGATCATCGCACAATCTTGCTTTTACTGTGTACAATGTATTCCTGGTTCTGCTTGTTGAACTCAGCATCAGTTCACATAAATCTTTTCAGACCTTTCATAAATCAGTTTGTTCATTTTTTTGTGGAATAATAATATTCCATTATCTTCATATACCACAACTTATTCAGCCATTCCCTAACTGATGGGTATCTACTCATTTTGCAATTCTTTGCCACCACAAAAAGCTGCTACAAACATTTTTGCACAGGTAGATCCTTTCCCCTTCTTTAGGATTTCCTTGGAATACAGACCCAGTAATGGCACTGCTGGGTCAAAAGATAAGTAGTTTTATAGTCGCTTGAGCATAGTTCCAAATTGCTCTCAAGAATGGTTGGATCAGTTCACAACTCCACCAACAATGCATTAGCATCCCAGTTTTCCCACACCCCCTCCAAAATCAAAAAAAAGTATCAGTATCTTTTTCTGTTACCTTAGCCAATCTGAGGTGTTTAGTGGTACCACAGAGTTCTTTTAATTTCTCTAATCAATAGTGATTTAGAGAATTTTTTTCATGACTTATAGATGGCTTTAATTTTGTCATCTGAAAATTGTTCATATCCTTTGACCATTTATCAACTGGGAAATGACTTGTATTCTTATAAATTTGACACAAATACTTTATGTAGTTTAGAAATGAGACCTTTATCAGAAAAAACTGGCTGTAAAAAATTTTTTCCCAGATCTGTGCTTCCCTTTTAATCTTGTGTTGGTTTTGTTTGTGGAAAAACTTTTTAATGTTAATTAAAAATGTCCATTTTATATTTCATAATGTTCTCATTTTTAGCTCACCATTTTCTTTTTTTTAATTGGTCTCATTTTATTTACTAGAGCAACATGCCAATTCTTCCTATTTCTCTACTACCCCTCAACTCACAAGGATGAGCTGCTCCATGTATTAGGACAGTCCATCTTTTGGAGCTACAACAAAACTAGGAGGGTCAGGAATTTTATAAGTGGAGACCCAGGAGCACCTTACTAGTTTCTACTGCTGATACATTGGATGGAAGGCTCTAGTCAGCAAGGCTGGCTGGGAGTTGGAAGTTTCTAGCAAATTAAAAAAATGGGATATGGTGCTGTGACAAAAAATTCAAGAAACATAATTTCTGATTAATTAAATGTATTAGTTATGTTTAGCAAATAGTTAATAGCAAATGGTTAAAGATCAGTGTTTCTCTCATAAAACAAAGATGAAACTTGTGTTAACATTTATATACCCTTGGAAGAGTGTTTCTGACAGATGGAAATCAACTCTGATTGATAAAGATAAACAACTAATGAGAATGAAAATTATGAGATGGCCTTATTCTAATGAGCAGATTGGTTCACGAATATGATCAGGTCACTCTTGAACAAAGAGGCTCATCTCTACATCAAACACCCCAACTAAGATAATCTAGATAAAATAATCTATTCTCTACCCAGTCTTACCTGAGGAGAACAATGGTGAGGTTACTAAGAATTCCACCTAGATAAGTGGAGTCCCATCTAAGATTGAACTCAATTTCATCAAGAGCCCAGTCCTTCAGAAGCTGTTTTAACCTAGTAATTAAATGGAGAAATTCAAAGGGAATAAAACCTTGGACTCCCCTCCTCCCGTAATAGTAACTGGTTAATAATAATTATTTCTCTCATTAGACAGGAGAAAAGGGAATTGTCCTATCCTCAAAGTCTTCAGTCTGAGTAAAAAAAAAAAACTGATCACACTCAGGGTGCACTAAGAGAAAACATAACCCCACATCTAGGAAACCTCTAGTCTAAGAGGAGAAATTCTTCCCCACACAATCTGAATAAAAGGCACTCTCTGCCTGGAGTTAATGTGAGTGTGAGAGAAGACAAGACAAAACTGTGAGTCACTAGTACATCAAGCAAGTGGGGAGGCTTCCCAGGTATATTCCTAAGAGACAGCTTTGTTTTGTTGTTGTTGTTGTTGGGTTATCAAAGAAGTCTAAGGGATCAAAATTTCATCTGTCTATCCTGAGCATCCTCCCCACTAATGCCCTAGGTTATTCCCCTTAATTCTTCAGGAACTTTCAATTCTTTTTCCTTCATAAAATAAGTGAGCCCCTCATCTCTGCATGATCAGAGAAAGAAGAGTTATGGGACCATGTTTCTCCCACTCCATCTTACTTTACATTACAGCATGCTACTTACTATTTGACTGGCTGGAGTATAATCCTCTCTGCCCATGTATTCCCCAATACTTAATAGTACCTGGCACATACTAGGTGTAGCACTAACTTACTCTTTGTACCTGTTTCCTTATCTTTAAAATGCTAGTCTGTGCTAGATGATCTGTAAGTTTCTTTCCGGGTCTAGAGCCTATGAGGCTGTGAATTCCAAGTGAGATATTACAAATGCAGAAGTGACCTCAATGAGTTCAATAATCAAATCCAAACAAACTCTTTTTTCAGGACATGAAAAGAACTGGGAAACATATAGTAGAATGATCACTGGGACTGACTCTTCATTATAGCATGTTTCTTCTCATTTTAGATATTTTTATCTAATAGATAATTAGGTAATTTCAATGATCTTTAAAAAGCTATAAAAACAGAAGGTACTAAAAAACTAGAAATGAACAAAATCATTTCTATTTTCAGAAAAAAAAAAATAATTGAGTTCTTCAAAGTCTCAGTGAATTTGACTTTGGTTCCTTATAAAGTAGTTCAATGGAATCAGTACTGAGCCTAAAATGAAAACTAATTTAAATCTAGGTTGTAATACTTTCTAGCTATGTGACCAGGAGAAAGCAACAAACTCTTTAAAGCTCAGATTAAAATAGGATTAATAATACTGCCTATCTCATGGCTATTATTATTTCTAGCAAAATTCTAGAACATATTTGTGAAAATGATAATTGTTAGCACCTAAGGAAGCAGTGATTACTACATGTCATGGGTTATCAAGAAAAAAATATGCCAATATAACATCATTTCCTTGACAAAATTATAAATGGCTAGATCAGGTGAATGGAATAGACACATTATATTAAGGTTTTAGCAATATATCTGACAAAAATCTCTCACATTACCCTTTTAAACAGTCTCAATCAATGAATCACAATTATTTATTGCCTGCTATGTGCCACATATTTTGAAAGGGAACAAAATCCTGAAACATAATCATATAAGCAATATTGTCTTGCAATATTTCTTAGTGTAAAAAATAATCAATTACTGACACTTCATGCTCCCAAAGCTCTGATGTTTTTCTGACCATGCTTCGTGTAAACTTCCAAACTAACTTTGGATCTTTTGTCCTCAGAAATAGTTCATGATTTCCTTTGGATTATTTGCTTTTGTGAACCCTAGCATTAACTCTAACCTAACTTTCTGCTTACCTACTTGGATTCAATATGAACCATGTCCTATCCATATCTATTTGGTCAAAATATTGTAGCTAATTTCTGACACACAGTAGGATCCTCCCTTCCTGCTGTCTTCTAATCTCTCCTGAAAGTATAATTAAGTGGTTTGGGGACCCAACAAGTGGTAAGTAACATCAAATGGTAAAATCAAATTAGATTAAAATTTCCCAAGCATCTATGCTTTGTCCTTTTCAATATGTCACCAATTATTTCTTTCTTTCTTTTTTTTTTATTAAAACTTTTTATTTGCAAAACATATGTATGGAAAATTTTTCAAAATTGTATGTCACCAATTATTAAAGTGAAATCAATTCAATTCAACAAACATTTATTAAGTAGCTACCTAAAACACCAAAGGAACTAAGAATGCAAATCTAAAAATTACAATCCCTGCTCTCAAGAAGCTTACAATCTACTGTAGAGTGAGGAAGAAGATAGAGATAGGAAGATAAGATTGAAATATAACACAAAGTAGGAAGTGACAGGGGACACAAAGGAGAAATCCAGAGGATGTAGGAATTAGATGTAGGAATACATCTAATGTAGGAATAGAGAACACTTTAGTCAGGAGGGTTACATGTAGGAGATACCACCTGATCTGTACCCTGAAAGAAAGATGGAGATAAGGAAGCAGTGTTTTCTAGGAATGGAGGAATAGTTTATGGGAATATATGGGATTGGAGAAGAAAAATGAAACTGGCTGGAGTATAAACTACAATAAAAGGAGCAATATGAAATAAGGCTAGAAAGGTAATTTAGAACTATATTGGGAAGGGCCCAGATCTAAATCCACATCTGAATTATTCTGATACCACATTTTAGGAAGGTTGTAGACAAAATGAAGCAAGATCAGAAAGTGATAAGCATATGGAAACAATTCAGTTCTTGGAAATACACAAAGACAAATTGAAGGAATCAGGGATTCTTAGCCCAGAGAAGAAATCTCAGAGTGGACATAATCACATCCTACTAATACTTAAAGAGCCATCATACGGAAGAAGTATTCAAAGATTTATTTGGCCTCAAAGGATAGAATTAGCACTAATCAGTAGTTATGTATAAGCAAAAATTCCTGGATTCTCCAAAAATTCGAGATCCTCCTATGGAGGGTGGATTATCACTCGGGAAATTGTAGACAAAGAGGTCTAGATTACCTCTAGATTACCAAAGAGGGTAGCACAAGGAGATAAAGGATCACAAAAGAAGTAATAGGGGATTGGCCAGAAAAAATACTGGTGTGATCTAAATTCTAGCCCATATTCCTGCTTTAATTCTTTCTTCCACAATCATGATCATGAACTGGCACAATACCTGAAAGAGGGTAAAATTTCACTTCTGAGATCAGGGCAAGTAGGCAGAGGCAGATGCCATGAGGACTTCCTTCACTGCCTTAGACATGGAAGGACCCAGATCACCCCCTCCAGTCCCTGTGTCAGAATGGCCAGTTCTTGTTGACATTCTTTCTGTAAACTTCTGAGTGTTTTCTTTAGTCTAGTTTTCTCCTTCCTCAGTACCTGGATTACTTTGGTCACTTGGTAAGTCTCACTATTGCTCAACTCTCCAGTCTCTCTAAACAGAAGTCTCTGTAGCCCATGGAGCGAGCTCTTGACCCCACAGTCCTGCTCCAGAGCTGCCAGCTCACAACCCACAGCCTCCTGGATTTCTTTCATCATAATACTGCTTAGCTCTGGCAACCTTTGGAGTCTCTGGGAACAACTGCAAACCTGAAAAAAAAAAAATGAAGCCAATAATATCAGGCTCATTGGCAGCACAGCATCATTAGATTCCAGAATTATCTCAACTAACAGAGGACCCTAACACTAGAAATGGATATTAAAAAACCTCAGCTATTTAGATGTGTTCTCACTGGCTAGAAATGAGTTCTAAAATCACCAATATTTCACTAGTGTCATAGTAGGTAGAGGCAGTGAAGGTCTAGATTATCAAGGCATTTTACCACTGAGGAGAGTGAGGAGAAGTCATTCCCTAACCAACAGTAATAATAGCTTAACATTTATATAGTGCTTAATGTGTGCTATACTAAGTAATTTATAATTATTTTATATTTAATAGCCATAATAACCCTGCAAGAAGGTGCTATTAATTATTAATATTAATTTTTCAGAAAAGGAAACTGAGGCAAAGAGATAGCTACTAAATCTGAGGCCACATATGAAATCAGGTCTTGACTCTAGTCCCCGTATTCTATCTTTTAAATCCTACTTTCCCTTAAACAAGACACTTGTACATGACAATCATGTGACCAACTGGCTTACAACAAAATGCAACAAATATTGATTTAAAATTTTGAAACAAAATTTCTTTCAAATAGACTATGCTGACTTATTTAAGAAATCATTCCTTGTGACCAAGTTGGATTCATGCCAGGGATGGTTCAACCCTAGGAAAACAACAGACATTATTAATCACATTAAAATAAAAAATATTCTCAAACCACATGATTAGCAGAAAAAAAAATCTGACAAAGTGCAACAACCATTTTTGTTTTTTAAAAACTGTTACCTGTTGAGAGAAATAATTATTTTCTATTTTTATTAATAATTCATAATTGATTTGGATCCAAGCTTTTTATTTCCTCATTCAGGGACTAGTACTTGTGGACCAAGAGGAGATTGCCCTTATCCTCAGAATACAAGTTCTACAATCTTGGGCAAGACCCCATCCACCTAGGGAGATGTTTACTTCTGTTTAAAGTGAATCGGTGAACTGTTATCCTCTAGGGAATAAGACCATGTCAGTCATCCCTCCGCTGGAGTTCATGGTGACCCAGAATATGAAAAAAGAAAACCAACTATAGTGGTCTGGGTGGAGACAGATTCCTGGGTCCAGACTGCAGGAGGCATCTGAGTCTCAAGATCAAGACCTGTTCTCAGCGAGAGGAGCTGAAAACTTTTAGCTTAATCCACTACTCAGGTTTCAAAAAGGAAACAGGTATAGCTATGAGTAGTAAACTATCTGAAAGTTGCAATCCTTGTTATCAGATCTTTGGGAAGACATCAGATAGTACATCTGTCAGATTAAGCTGTATATGTAAAAGGATTTCCTTAAGTAGAAGAAATAATTAGTTATTTTCAGAATAAGAATTAGATAAGCAAGGAAAATTATTTTTTTTTATCTAAAATAGGCATTTCTCAACCAGCAGGATGATTTCAGAGAGGCCTGGAGAGATTTGTATGAACTGATGCTGAGCGAAATGAGCAGAACCAGGAGATCATTATACACGGCAACAAGAAGACTATATGATGATCAATTCTGATGGACGTGGCTCTCTTCAACAATGAAATGTTTCAAACCACTTCCAATTGTTCAGTGAAGAAAGCCATATACACCCAGAGAGAGGGATATGAAATGTGGACCACAACATAACATTTTCACGCTCTCGATTGATGTTTGCTTGCATTGTTTCCTTTCTCTGTCTGATTTTTCTTTCTTGTAGATACGATTTTTCTTGCACAGCAAGATAACTGTAAAAATATGTATACATATATTCTATTTGTCAAGTATTTTAACATAATTAACATGTAGTAGACTTCCTGCCATTTAGGGCAGAGATGGGGACAAGGGGGAAAAATTTGTAATGGAAAGCTTTGTAAGGGTCACTGTTGAAGAATTACCCATACATATGTTTTGCAAATAAAAAGCTTTAATTAAAAATAAATAAATAAATAATAAACTAGGCATTTCTAGTCACTAAGACTGGTGTGTGTGTGTGTGTGTGTGTGCACGCCGCACGTGTGGGTATGTCTGCTGGTCTTATATTTATTTTATGTGGTTCTTGTCTCTGTGTGATTTGCAAGTTTAGCCAATACTTGTTTCAAATAAATAGGTTAGGCAGAGAGCTGAGAAGCTAGATAAAGTCTTAACCAACCAGATCAGTAAAATTTTGCCTGACAGCACCCCTTTCTTGTGTTAGCTACTAAAGTTTCAGAAAACAATCTAGCCTACCAATCCCAAGAAATATTTGGGCTGATCAAATTCATATTCTTTTGGGTAGGTAAGGGTATAATATACCCTATGTAGACAGAGGGAATGGAAAAAAAAAAAAAAGAAAAGAAAAGAGCTGTGCCTGAAGAGCTTGCCTTAAACCCAAATCATTTTGGCTCTTACTGATTGGCCAAAAACAGACCCCAGGGCAAGATCCCATTGGTCATTGTTTGGCCCCGGACTGGTTCTGAATGAATATAAATAGCAAATGCTTCTGGTTTAGTCTGAAACCCTGAGGGTCTTCCCTTCCCAGATTGATTCCCCTCCCCTCCACTAAGTCAAAGAGGCCATTTTCTGCCTCACTTCTTACTTAAGCCTTAATAACTGATTGTGATGTGGTATAGCTTCTAGGGAAATATAGATGGTTTGGGTCCTCTTACCTTGGGGGGCTTCTGTTTTAACAATATCAGTAGTCCTAAATCTTCTAGCTTTGGAATCTGCCTCAGGGAACTCCCATACCCAATATGTCTGATTCTGAACAGACCACTACTTAGTCAGATAGCTTCTGGCCTCAAGAAACTCCCACAGCTCAAACTCCTGAGACAATAATGGAAGCCAAGTTTGCTATGAGATACAACTCAACTCAAGTACTGCAAAGCTCTGAATGCCAGGAAAAATAGGTTCTACTAGTGTCAGAGAAAGCAGGCTCTAAACTGCTGGTGTTGAGCTAAATAATTAAGGAACAGAAAACTAGGACAGGTTACCAAGACAGAACACTTTGTGCTGATAGAAGTGCCTCACCAAGTCTGAAGGAAAACCTCAGTATCAAGTCAACTACCCAAAAATCAGATGGGTCAAAGCTGGGATTGCCTGATAAACTTAAATTGCTCACTGTGGGAAGAGGCTAAGATGCTCTGAAATCCAGCCCCCAAAGGAACCATAATCAGAAGGGATGCAGTGGAAAGTAATGAAGAAACACACAGGGTAAAAGAGACTAAAAATACCAAAAATTTCAGAAAGAAAAAAAAAAAACCTCAAGGACCTTGAACATAAACAGATATATCAACAGGTAAAACTGTAACAGAAGGAAATACTAACACCAACAAAACACAATTAAAACCTGGACAGTATACCAGGAAAATTAATCTCCTCTATTTGAATTGTCTTAATTCTGAAGATCGCCTGACAGGATTGAGGTCCTTTCTCAAATTAAACTGCCAAGCATTCAAACTGTATTGCAGAGAACACAACTCCATTGGACAGGTCTCATTATTCAAGTGCCAAATGTATGCTTGCCAAAGAACTCAGGGTGTGTCAGAAAAATCGATACAAGGACATTCTCAAAGTCTTTCTTAAGAACTTTAGAATTCCCTAGAGAATTAACTAAAAAACTATTAGAAATAATCCACAACTTAAGCAAAGTTGCAGGATACAAAATAAATGCACATAAATCATCAGCATTTTTACACATCACTAACAAATCCAGCAGCAAGAGATACAAAGAGAAATTCCATTTAAAATAACAAGTTAATAGTATAAAATATTTAGGAATCTATTTGCCAAGGGAAAGTCTGGAACTATATAAGCAAAACTACAAAACACTCTCCACACAAATAAAATCAGATCTAAACAACTGGAAGAATATCAAGTGCTCTTGGTTAGGTCTAGCGAATATAATAAAGATGGCAATACTACCTAAACTAATCTATTTATTTAGTGCTATACCAATCAAACTCCCAAGAAACTATTTTATTGACCTAGAAAAAATAACAACAAAATTCATCTGGAAGAAGAAAAGGTCAAGAATTTCAAGGGAATTAATGGGAAAAAAAGCAAATGAAGGTGGCTTTGCTGTACCAGATCTAAAACTATACTGTAAAGCAGCAGTCATCAAAACCATTTGGTACTGGCTAAGAAACAGTAGTTGATCAGTGGAATAGGTTAGGTTTACAGGACAAACTAGGCAATGACTATAACAATCTAGTGTTTGACAAACCCAAAGACCCCAATTTTTGGGATAAGAACTCACTATGTGACAAAAACTGTTGGGAAAATTGGAAACTAGTGTGGCAGAAACCAGGCATTGCCACCATATACCAAAATAAGGTCGAAATGGATTCATGATCTAGATATAAAAAGTGATATTATAAACAAATTAGAAGAACATAGGATAGTTTACCTCTCAGATCTGTGGAGGAGGAAGGAATTTGTGATCAAAGAACTAGAGATCATTATTGATCACAAAATAGATAATTTTGATTATATTAAGTTAAAAAGGTTTTGTACAAACAAAACTAATGCAGACAAGATTAGAAGGGAAGCAATAAAATGGGAAAACAAAGGTTTTAATGTTCTAAAAGGTTCTAATAAAGGCCTCATTTCTAAAATATATAGAGAATTACCTCAAATTTATAAGAATCCAAGCCATTCTCCAATTGATAAATGGTCAAAGGACATGAAGAAACAATTTTCAGATGAAGAAATTGAAACTATTTCTAGTCATATGAAAAGGTGCTCCAAATCACTATTGATCAGAGAAATGCAAATTAAGACAACTCTGAGGTACCACTACACACTTGTCAGATTGGCCAAGATGACAGGAAAAAATAATGACAAATATTGGAGAGGTTGTGGGAAAACTGATACACTGATACTTTGTTGGTGGAACTGTGAACAGATCCAACCATTCTGGAGAGCAATTTGGAACTATGCTCAAAAAGCTATCAAACTGTGCATACCTTTTGACCCAGCAGTGTTTCTATTGGGCTTATATCCCAAAGAGATCTTAGAGGAGAGAAAGGGACCCACATGTGCAAGAATGTTTGTGGCAGCCCTTTTTGTAGTGGCTAGAAACTGGAAAATGAATGTATGCCTATCAATCAGAGAATGGCTGAAAAAATTATGGTATACGAATGTCATGGAATATTATTGTTCTGTAAGAAACGACCAGCAGAACGATTTCAGAGAGGCCTGGAGAGACTCGCATGAACGGATGCTGAGTGAAATGAGCAGAACCAGAAGATCATTATACATGGCAACAACAAGACTATATGATTTTCAGTTCTGATGGACATGGCTCTCTTCAACAATGAGATGATTCAAACCAATTCCAGTTGTTCAGTGATGAAGAAAGTCTTATACACCCAGAGAGAGGCCTATGGGAACTGAGTGTGGGCCAAAACAAAGCATTTTCATGCTTTCTGTTGATGTTTGCTTATATTTTGTTTTCCTTCTCTTTTTTTTCTTTCTAGATCTGATTTTTCTTGTGCAGCAAGATAACTGTATAAATATATATACATATATTTGATTTATCATATTTTAACATATTTAACATGTATTGGACTATCTGCCATTTAGAGGAGAAGGTGGAGGGAAGGAGGGAAAAATTTGGAACAGAAAGCTTTGCAAGAGTCAATGTTGAAAAATTACCCATGCATATGTTTTATAAATAAAAAGCTTTAATAAAAAAATACATTATATCTAAAAAAAAAAAAGAATTTTAGAATTGATTGTATTACATGGGAGACACAAGCACAGGATCAGCCAGCATAGTGTGCCCTCATCAGAGAAAATGTTGTGCTCTATAAGCAAAACAGAATTGAGTAACTTCAGAAAAGACACAAGATGTACAAGTTAGAGAACATACCACAACTGTTCAGAGGGACTATTTTTGTCCTACCTGAAGCAGAACGTTAAGAGTTCGTATCAGTGTAATCAGCCACAGTTGGGCACACTAACTGGACTCTTAACATAGTGGTGTCATTTTGATCCTCTTCAAGAATGAAGGCAACAACTAACCAATAAAATGAAGGAAAAAAATACAATACTTGATGATACTCAAGATCCTATGGAATTTGAAGAGAATATGGAACCACAATATGCTATTTCTTGAGTACTTTAAAAGAAAAATAAGAATTATGAAAGTAGAATTTATGTCCTCAATAGCAAAAATAATGAGAATAGGAAAACTTGAATCTGCAATGGTCAACTTCACCAAAGAAACAAAAAAGAGAACAATGGATGGGAATGCAAATACAGAGAAGTAAAGGCCAGCCTATAAGGGAAGCAAAAAGCACTATCATTAAAAGAAACCATGCTCACCCACTATACAAGCAAAACTTATGGATCTAGAAGACAAACTAAGTACCACAGAATTAGACAAACAAAACAGGGCAAAAAAATCTTAACACCATAATGAAAATAATAGAAGAAAACTACTTCTGAACATGGAAAATGAAATTACACTTCCAAGAATTCACAGATGACCCTAGGAAAACAAAATTCAAAACAAGTAAATAAATGCCAATAGCAACAACAAGAGTGGCAGAATGACCCCCAAGAAACTCCTTTCTAAATGTACAAGGAGAAAGGGGTGCAGTAGGAAATATGATAGAGGAATACTGAAGAGGCAAACAGGGGAAAGGGACATTATGAATAGAATTCTAATGCTATACACATCAAATTACCAAGGAGATATTAAAGCTATTACTATAAAGAAAACATAACCAAAAATACATATTTCACAGCTATGAGAGATATATTCTTTTTTTTTTTTTCTTACAAGGGTGACTCTTAAATCACTGAACAATTGGAACTGGTTTGAATCATCTCATTGTTGAAGAGAGCCACGTCCATCAGAATTGATCACTGTACAGTCGAAGTATAATCATATAGTCTTGTTGCCGTGTATAATGATCTCCTGTTTCTGCTCATTTCATTATATCATATTCCATAGCATTCATATACCATAATTTATTCAGCCATTCTCCAATTGATAGGCATCTACTCAGTTTCGAGTTTCTTGCCATTACAAAAAGGGCTGCCACAAACATTTTTGCACATGTGGGTCCCTTTCCTTCCTTTAAGATTTCTTTGGGATATAATCCCAATAGGAACACTGTTGGGCCAAAAGATATGCACAGTTTGATAACTTTTTGAGCATACTTCCAAAATGCTCTCCAGAAGGTTGAATCCATTGTGGGTGATATATTCTTAACAAAACAAGGGATAGAAGCAATTATAAAAGTTAAGAGATTATTGTAATTGTATGAAACTGAAAAGGTTTTATATGAATAAAAATTAATGGGCCTTAAGAATTTAATTGAATATGAAGAAATATTTATAACAGATTTCTCAGATAAAGTTTTCATATTGAAAATATATAGGACTCATAACATTTTCATGCTCTCTACTGATGTTTGCTTTCATTGTGTTGCCTTTCTCTGACTTTCTTTTTTTTCTTGTAGATAGGATTTTTCTTGCACAACTTGTCAAGTATTTCAACTTTATTAACATGTAGTGAACTTCCTGCCATCTAGGGGAGGGGAGGGGACTGGGGGTAAAAGTTGTAAAGGAAAGCTTTGTTAAGATCAATGCTGGGGAACTACCCATATATATGTTATACAAATAAAAAGCTTTAATAAAAAACAAAACATACAAACAAAACCAATGCAGACAAGATTAGGAGGGAAGCAATAAATTGGGAAATCATCTTTACATTTAAGGGTTCTGATAAAGGTCTCATCTCTAAAATATATAGAGAACTGTCTCATATTTACAAAAATTCAAGCCATTCTCCAATCAATAAATGGTCAAAGGATATGAACAGACAATTTTCAGAGGATGAAATTAAAACTATTTATAGTCATATGAAAAGGTGCTCCAAATCACTATTGATCAGAGAAATGCAAATCAAGACAACCCTGAGGTACCACTACACACCTGTCAGATTGGCTAAAATGACAGGAAAAGTTAATGATGAATGTTGGACGGGATGTGGGAGGGCTGGGACACTGATGCATTGTTGGTGGAGCTGTGAACGGATACAGCCATTCTGGAGAGCAATTTGGAGCTATGCTCAAAAGTTATCAAACTGTGCATACCCTTTGACCCAGCAGCATTTCTATTGGGCCTATATCCCAAAGAAATCATAAAGGAAGGAAAGGGCCCCACATGTGCAAGAATGTTTGTGGCAGCTCTTTTTGTAGTGGCTAGAAACTGGAAATTGAATAGATGCCCTTCAATTGAAGAATGGCTGAATAAATTATAGTATATGAATGTTATGGAATATTATTGTTCTGTAAGAAATGACCAGCAAGACGATTTCAGAGAGGCCTGGAGAGACTTACATGAACTGATGTTGAGTGAAATGAGCAGAACCAGGAGATCATTATACACAGCAACAACAATACTATATGACGATCAATTCTGATGGACATGGCTCTCTTCAACAATGAAATGTCTCAAACCAGTTCAAACTGTTCAGTGAAGAAAGCCATATACACCCAGAGAGAGGGATGTGAAATGTGGACCACAACATAACATTCTCATACTCCTTGATTGATGTTTGCTTACATTGTGTTTCCTTTATCTGATATATCTTTTGTGTAGATAGGATTTTTCTTGCACAACAATGATAAGTTTGGAAATATGTATACATATATTCAATTTGCCAATATTCTAACATAATTAACATGTAGTGGATATCCTGCCATCTAGGGGAGGGATGGGGAGTTGGGGGGAAAAATTTGTAACAGAAAGCTATGTAAGGATTAATGTTGAAGAATTACTCACACATTATGTTATGCAAATAAAATTTTAAAAAATAAATAAAATAAAAAATAAAAAACAAAACAAAACAAAACAAAACAAGAAAAGATAAATTATTAGGTATAAACTTAGAACACTGGCTTCTAGGAGTTCAAAAAAGGTCTCATGTAGGGGATGTCATTTGGATAAGGGGCTCTCAGAGGCAGAACTGAGGAGAGAGAAACTTCCATGCATAAGAGATTTGTACATGCAGGGAAAAGGGGAATAGAATTCGGGGTGAAAGAATAACAAATAGGTCAATTTGAATGTAAGGGGAATAATATATAATAAGGTTGGAAAGGTACATTGGAGCTAAGGCCTTAAGATGTCAAAATAAGGAATTCATATTTGATCCTGAGAAGCATAGGGAGTCGTGAAATTAATTTAGCAGGTCAGTGACAGCTAATCCTGGCAGTTGCATGGGGGGGTGGGGGGGTGGGGTTAAAGAAGGTAACTGAAAAAGACCTGGCATCTAGGTGGTACATTATTCCTGGAATAATGGTGACTCATCTTCCTGAGTTCAAAACTGGCCTCCACATTTTCTAGTTCTATGACCCTGAGTGGGTTACTTAATTCTGTTTGCCTTGGTTTTCTAGACTATAGAATGAACTTGAGAAGGAAATGTAAAAACACTATGGTATTTTTGTCAAGAAAATACCAAAATGGGATCACAAAAAGTACAGACATGACTGAAATGACTTAACAGCAACCAAAAGGCCTGAATTTCATTACTGAAATTGTTCCTTACTATCCATGTGATTTTTACAAATATTTTCCTTCTCTGGACTGCTTTGGAATGATGGAAATGAAAACATACAGTGGATGGAATATTGGGTCTAAATTCTCAGAAGAGCTGAATTTTCAGCTTTAGACTGCATGCTTTTAAAAATGTTATCTCATTTGTCTCTACAACACCCCCAGAGAGGAGATACTTTTATTATTTTGATTTTACTTTGCTAGTAATGAGGCAAGTAAAATTTAAGGTGACTTTCTTAGGGTCACACAATTAGAAAGGGATAAATGAGAAAACATTGTTAAAAGTACTCACTGACTTCATTAGGTTTTTCTTGACAAATGTACTGAAATAATTTGACATTTCCTTCTCTAGCTCATTTTATAGATGAGGAAACTGAGGCAAATAGACCTAAGTGACTTGCCCATGGTCATACAGTAAGTAGGTGTCTGAGGCCATACTTGAACTCATGAAAATGAGTCTTCCTGATGCCACTTAGCCCCCTATTGACACATAGAAGGCACTAAATAACTATTGAGTATTATTATTATTATTTTCTGTAATTGTTTCTTTCTTTCCTTTCTTTTTTCTGTCTTTTCCTTTCTTTCTTCCTTCTCTTCTGCTTTCTTCTCTCCCCTCCTTCTTTCCTTCCTTAATTCCTGCCTTCTTTCTTTCTTTCCTTCTCTCCTCCTTCCCTTCTTTCCTTCCTTCTCTTGCATTTTATGAAACTAAGAATCTAGTTTTAGACTTCAGTTTCCTCTTTTATAAAATGAGGAGTGTGTGGACAAGATGATCTCTAAGGTCTCTTTTGGCCCCAAAATTCTATTGTTTTATATTGTGTAAGGTGAGTAATTTTAGTTATGCAAATACACATGTTCTTTGGTAGTTTTGTGTTTAATTACACTGCAAAGTTTGAAGTTCTGATTTCACTTTTTGCCATCTGGTAGATGGCAAATGATGAAATGACTTGACTCATATTAAATGTTATTCCTTCAGTTTGACTTTTATTTCAGATGGAATTATTAACTTAAGTGAGCCTTGATTGACTTTGATGCTTAACTGATAGCAGGCAAAATGTGGTTACAGAAAATATTGATCCAAAAGCCCATTTCTTCTGACATTTCTACGATTTAAACTTCTGATTTCTAATCCTTTGGGAGAAAAACTCGAGTTAGAATAAAAAATTCCTTTTTCCAACCATACATAAAGAATGTACAAAACATATAACCTCTAGCATCAAGAAATTAATCAGCATTTTCATTAAGCACCTATTAAATGCCAGCCATGACTATACAGGTAATATGGATTAGGCAAAAAAAAATTTTTTTTAAATCAATTTAAAATATCATAGGAAGTTTAAGATATGCTAGTGGAAAAATCTAATGTAGCTTAGAATATAAGTATATAGTTCAATGTTTCAGAGTCTTATGGTCTTCATTAATGGACATTTTTCACTGAGTGCAGTGAACACCTCTATAACTATGTATAAAGGCTTCAGAGTATTATTTTGCCACATACCCCCAACCTTTTCAGTTTAGTAAGACCTTTTGTATTTTTCTTTTCTCCTAGGATAATGTTTAAGAACATAGGATCTCCTCTAAGCCATAAAGTCACTGGAATAAGGAGAAGATGTGCTAAAGCTGATTTGAACCAATTTGAAAAAGTCAATTGTTAAATTTCCATTGTTTAAACTTCTGAAATCAATAAATGCTACATATCAAAAAAAAAAAAAAAAGAAAAGAAAAGAAAAGAAAAGAAAAGAAAATATATAGGACAACTAAAAATATCTACAGGGAAAGCAATATCCTCATTCTCTATTGAAACTGTTGATAACTCTCTCCTCTTTGATACTTTTTTTCTACCAAGTTTTCTGGGACACTGCCTTCTCTGGTTTTCCTCCTATCTGATTATTCTTTGTGTCTCCTTTTCTGGACCTTTCTCTAGATCATGCCCTTTCACCACTGATATCCCTCAGGGTTCTGTCCTGGGCCTCCTTTTTCTTCTCCTTCTATCCTACTTACTAAAATCATCAATTCCTATGGATTTAATTCCCATCATTAAATTGATAATTTTCAGATCTATCTGTTTTATTCCAGTCTCTACACTGATCCCTTATCTTGTATCTCCAACTGTTTTTCTGATACCTCATACTAGATGTCCAGGAGACATCTTAAATTCAATATATCCAAAAGTGAACTCTTCATATTTCCTCCTAAATCTTCCCCATCTTATCCCAGTCCCTCAGACTTGAAATCTTGAAGACCTCTCATTCTCTCACTTCCCATATACAATCTATTTCCAAGGTCTGCCAATTTCACCCTTTTCAACATTTCTTGAATACACCATCTTCCCTCTTTAAAGCTACCACTACTATACTACAGGCCCTCATCATCTTAGATTGCATTATTGTAATAGCTTGATGGTGGGTCTGCCTACCTCAGATCTCTCCCCATTCCAATCCATCCACTATTCAGCAACTAAAGTGACTTTTCTAAAGTATACATTCAATCATGTCACCTCTTTTATTCAATAAACTCATTTTTTATTTTCCCTATTTATTATATTGAAGACTCCTTATTGCCTTCAAAAACAAATACAAAATGCTCTGTTTGGCATTCAAAACCTTTCATAATGTAACTATGTCCTATCTTTCCAGTCTTCTTACATTTTGCTTTGTAACAAATACTCTTCAATCCAAAGACACTGGCTTCCTCCAACAAGAAATTCCATCTCTCTCCTCCCTATGGATGTGCCCAATGCTCAGAATACTTTCAGTTATCTGCTCTGACAATTGAACTCCCTTGTCTTCCTTTAATAGTGTTTAGTTGTTTTTCAGTCACATCCAACCCATTTAGGGATTTCTAGGCAAAGATACTAGAGTGATTTGCCATTTTTTTCTCTGGCTAATTTTACAGATGAAGAAACTGAGGCAAAGATAAGTAAATGATTTGCTCAATTTTACAAAGGAAGTTAAATATCAAAGGCCACACTGGACTCAGGAAGCTAAGTCTTACAGACATGAGGCCAGGCACTCTTTCCATGACTTAAAGAAAATCAGAGAAGTCTGTTGTCAGAGAGATTGAAGGATAGCACTGCAGGTATTGAGGACAGCCAGAGAGAACAGCTGGATCTGAGAGCTAGATGGAACATTTGTTTGATTTGGCCAGTGCCAACTGATCAAAGAGATGTGACAGGTAGTTAGATGTAAAAAGACTAGAAAGGTAGGCAGGAGCTAAGTTTTGAAAGTCTTTGAAAGCCAAACAGAGCATTTTGCATTGTACCATGGAAGTGATGAGAGTCACTGGAGTTTCTTTGGTAAGGAGTAAGACAGTCAGATCTATGCATCAGGAAAATCACTTTGGTGGCTGAATGAAGGATGGATTAGAGTGGGGAAAAACCCAGAATAACAAGGAAGGTGAAAGGGGGCGGGGGAAGAGTTTAAGGGAAAAGACAATGAGTAATGCTTTAGATATGTTGTAGAAACAAATATTAAAGACAAAACAATTTTGCAAGGAAAAACAGGAAGAAGTGAAAACGCAATAAATTATGATTGGATAAGGGGATTTCAGAATTCTTGAACATGGCACATTTATGGGTCATGGCAAAAACAAGATATGACTATTATTTGTATGTGACTAAGGGTAGGTTGAAGAATAATTCACAGAAATTGAGTAGGTTGACAAAATGACTAGTTAGGATGTTTTGAGGAAGAGGCAGTATGTATGTTGAAATCCTCAACTATGAGGGCAGAAGCTAGGGAGAGAATAATAAAAATTTTGAGCCAAGTATAGAACTCACTGAGGAAAAAAGAAGTATAACTGGGAGAGATGGAAGAAGGAAGACCTAAGCAACCAGAATTTTGACCGGATAGTAGATATAAATAGCATGAATCTCAAAGGAGAAGAACTTACTGATAAAAGTAGAAAACCTGAAGTAACACTGAGGAATAAGACATATTCAAACTCCACTACCTCAATGAAAGAGTCAAGAGTATGAGTAAAAATTGCAGCCATTACTGGAAAGGGTACCAAGGAGGGAGCCAAATTTCAATAAGAGATAATAGATGGAAAGGGTGGAAGATGAAAAGATTTAAGATTAAAGGAAGCTTTTTGCCTATGAAACATGCATTCCAGAGAGTTCAGAATAATTGAGATTGAAGGGCATAACCAGATATGAAAATGTTCACTGAATGGAAGGCACCACTTTTCTTTCCAAAGAAGATTAGAGATTGGGTTGGAGGCATGAGTAGTATTGAGATGAAAGGCATGTGATCAAATAGAGGTCCTGCCATTCCTCCAAGAGTGAAGATTAAGTAAGAAGCAGGACATGAAAGTTGAGCCTGAAAAGAGGAGAAAAAAGTTTCCTTTTCCTCACCAACTTTTCTCTTACTCTTACTCATCCCTCAAAGACAACAGTATAGTAGAATATAGAAAGCCTGAGGTCAAAGGGATATTTGCTCCTTTTTGGACTAAAGATTCTCCACATCCTGGTTATGAGATTGGACTGGCAACAAGAGGAAAAAGTTGCCTCGTGCTAACACGGAAGTTGTTACTTTGGAGCAGATGGAAGACACTTGGCCTGACTCCTTGACTCCTTGCCTCATGGGACTTGGTGTACTCAGCAAGAGATGAAAGTCAAGGTCTACAGTCAGAGGACCATTTGGCTTTTCTCACCCAAGGGAAGTGCTAGGCAAAGAAACATGTACATGTACATATAAGAAAGTCCTTTGTTGAAGATATCCTGTCCAGTCCTTTGACACCCTCTTTCTAAGGAAATGTTGTGCCTAGCAGATGATGAAAGGCACAGGCACACTTAAATAGAAAAATATGGCTTTTCTCAATTTGGAACTATGGTCAAAAAGTTATCAAACTGTGCATACTCTTTGACCCAGCAGTGTTTCTATTGGGCCTATATCCCAAAGAAATCTTAAAAAAGGGAAAGGGACTCACATGTGCAAAAATGTTTGTGGCAGCCCTTTTTGTAGTAGCAAGAAACTGGAAACTGAGTGGATGCCCATCAATTGGAGAATGGCTGAATAAATTATGGTATACGAATGCTATGGAATATTATTGTTCTGTAAGAAACGACTAGCAGGATGACTTCAGAGAGGCCTGGAGAGACTTGCATGAACTGATGCTGAATGAAATGAGCAGAACCAGGAGATCATTATACATGACAGCAACAAGACTATATAATGATCAATTCTGATGGACATGGCTCTCTTTAACAATGAGATGTTTCAAACCAGTTCCAATTGTTTAGTGATGAAGAAAGCCATATACATCCAGGGAGAGGCCTGTGGGATATGAGTGTAGACAAAAACATAATATTTTCACACTTTCTGTTGATGTTTGTTGCATTTTGTTTCCTTCTCATGTTTTTTTCCTTGTAGATCCGATTTTTCTTGTACAGCAAGATAACTGTATAAATACATACATATATATATATATGTGTATATATATATATGTATATATATATATAAACACACACACACACATACTCAATTTGTCATATATTTTAACATAATTAACATGTATTAGACTACCTGCCATTTAGGGGAGGAGGTGGGGGGAAGGAGAGAAAAATTTGGAACGGCTTTGCAAGGGTTAATGTTGAAAAATTACCCATGCATATGTTTTGGAAATAAAAAACTTTAAAAAAAATATGGCTCTTCTTACCTGAGGAGGCTAAATTTTAATAAATGTTTATTAACTGATTGTTGATTGAACAGGAATTCTGCTTGACTCTCAAATAGCCATCCAGTCACTGCAGTTAGAGCTCCAACAATAGAATTCACTGCCTTCAGAGGATTCTCATTCTATTATGAGATGACAGTGATTCTCTTAAAAAAATTTTTTTTTAAAACTTTTTATTTGCAAAACATATGTATGGGTAATTCTTCAACACTGACCCTTAAAAAGCTTTCTGTTACACATTTTTCCCCCCTAGTCCCCACCCCTCCCCTAGATGGCAGGAAATCCACTACATGTTAATTATGTTAAAATACTTGACAAATTGAATGTATGTATATGTATACATATTTCCACACTTATTATTGTTGTGCAAGAAAAATCATATCTACAAGAAAGAAAAATCAGATAAAGGAAACACAATGCAAGCAAACATCAATAGAGAGCATGAAAATTTTATGTTATGGTCCACATTTCACATCCCTCTCTCTGGCTCTCTTCACTGAACAACTGGAACTGGTCTGAAACATTTCATTTTTGAAGAGAGCCATGTCCATCAGAATTGATCATCACATAGGATTGTTGTTACTGTGTATAATGATCTCCTGGTTCTGCTCATTTCACTCAGCATTAGTCCATACAAGGATGACAGTGATTCTTAAGAAACTTTCCCCTTCATTAAGTCTAAAGTTCAGGGAAAAAAAAAAAAATTGTACTCTCTTACCTGATAATAAGGAATCTTCCAATATGATGATCCTTATACCTGTCATACTGCACCATTTCCTCCTACTTCCCACCAGGAAGCAGAAAGGAGTCAGTCAGAAGGCAAGAATTGTCTTCAGGGACAAAAGGGAGGCAGAACAGAAGCAGAACAACTGAGTGCTCACTGAAGGTATTAAGTTAGCTATTTAGGGCCTGAAATTTCATTTCCCATCCCTTACCTTGAATGTTGAGATGCTAACCTCCCAGAGCCTCAGTCAAATATCAAGGGTATAAAAAAGTCAGTCCAATTCCAGTGAAGACAAGGGTTGGGCTAGGAAGGGAACAAACCTCAAAGAACAATGTAAGCTACTAAACCAAGAGCTCCTCAAATCCCCAGACCCTGACAATATAGGTCTATTCCTTACCTTGGTATACCAGGCTGCTCTCTGCTGATTCACAGCCTCCTGAAGTCTTTGACTCAGAGCCTCTAGGTTCTTCTGTATTTTATTCATCTCCCCAGTTATGTACTGAGGATTGCAGTATTCTAGGATCTCTGGCAAAAATATATCCTGCTTACCACTATTAGGAATATTTACCGGTCTGGCATCCAACACTGTGTCCTACAAAGAGTGAGAAGTTTCTATCAGGTATTTGAGCTTCAGTTCTTCACCATTTCATTCAAATCACTCTCCAAATCTAGCTCAACCCTTTCCCAAAGCAAATGAATTGAATCATCAGAAACATATGGGCAAATAGAGCAGTGCACTGCTATAATTGTCCTAGATTCTTGCAATGACTCCATAAAAAAGCCCAACTGAAAAGAAGATTAGGGGGAGATACGTGTATTAGTATATGTGTCCAAAGAAGAATGGAGACAATGAAGTAACAATTAAATTCACAAGCAATATTCAAACAACTGCACATACATTTTACTTTAGAACTTAAGGGTCTCTCTAACACATTCTGTACAAACAATGGTGTGTTGATTTTCTTCCTAAAGTGCTTCATCAGGCCCCCCTTTTTACCTAATCCTAGTCTCTTGTCAGTTATTAATCAGAGAATTTTGCTATCTCTTAGCCATAAACCAGAAAGAAGTTAAAAAAATTATGAATTTTTGCAGGAAGGTGAAACACTAAATGTCCTTTGGTCCTTTGCACAAGCAGTGAGCAGAAAGCTCGAGGTTGTTCAACCTGTAGACTCCAAAAAAAATTATTTTATAAATAGTACCCCATTTCTTTTTGTTTTTCTAAGATTTCCCCATTATGATTTAACTTGGTGCCTTTCCAGGATTTGTTTTTGTTTTTAAAAAAATTTTTTTTCAGGATTTGTTTAGAGTGCAACCTCACTGCACTGCTTCCTGCTAATCTGCCTCTCTCTACTAAAATTCTAAATGCAAAATGGTAAGATGGTCTGTTATAGAACTGTCTATCTTGTACTTTTCAATTTCAGGCCTTCTTATCCTAGGGCTAATAGGTTCAAATGTACTCACAATTTTGGAAGAAAGGGCAGTTGTGACTATTAAAAAATAGTTCCATCAAGAACAGGTCATTATAAATTATTATAATTTCCCTTTCTGGTAAGAAGGCTGGATAAAGATCAAAGAAATACTATAGACATGATATAGATCAATTTCAAATATTTACAAAATTCCTCAAGCTACTTTTGGAAATAAGATAGCAAGATGAAAACTAAATAATATTGCTATTAAATGGAACTGTCATTGGCTCAAAGAGAGGACTCTAAAGGAGTGTCCCAAGTATATTTCTTATGCTACTCAACATTTAAATCAAAGCCTTGGACCATAGCATAAATAGCAAGCTTTATGAACAGCTTTATGGAATTTATGGACAGCTATCCCTCTCAGCTTTGTGTTAACACATTGAATGAAATCCCAGATCCAAAAATATCACAGTCTAGAATAAAAGGCCACATTTAATAAGATAAAATTTAACAAAGAAAAATGTAAGGCTTGAGTCAAGTTCAAAAGTACAAGTCAAGGACATGGCTAGGCAACAATTTACGTAGAAAAAGTCTGTAGGTTTTAGTGAATTCTAAGCTAAATGAGTCAATATGACATGGGAACCCAAAAAAGTTAATGCTATTCCAAGATGAACTAAAAGTGTTATGGTATCCAGAAAAAAAGGTATTTCTATTATACTATGCCCTAATCAGGCCGCACATGTAATGTTGTATTTAATTCCATGCATCACTTTTTTTGAAAAGACATAGGTTAATATGCCTAGAAAAGGACAACCACCATGAGAGACCAGAAAAATATTCTTTGAGGTAAAGTACTGAAATGGATTCAGGAAAACTTGGGTTTGAATTATGCCTCATAGTTTAGATACTTATGTTATTCTGAGCAAGTATTTAAGGCAAATTCATCCTCTAAATTCTCTTCTGGATCTAAAACTGTGACCCTACTATTTAAGGATATTTAACCTAGATTGGTGAAGATTTAATGGGCAGATGATACTTGTCTTTAAATACTAGCTGAGCTGTAATGACAGAGAAGGATTCACTTGGTTCTGCTTGCCCCAGAGGGCAAAACAAGGAGAAATGGGGAGGAAGAAAGAGAAATGGATTTAGGATTAATGTTCTGAAAAACTTCCCCAAAATAGACGTGTCCCAAAGTAAAATAGGCTGTCTGGAAAAAGAATAACCTCTCCTCTCATTGAAGTCTTCCAAGGGCAACTTGAACAACCATTTGTTGGACTTATCAGAGAAAAGATTTCTGGACACAGAAAGATGTACATTACATGAACCTGATGCAATATGAAGTAAAAAGAACCAGAAAAGCAGTATATGTAAAGTAAATGAAAGAACAACAACAACAAAAAAAAGACAATAAAAATGAACAAAGAATGAGCCTCAACCTAAAAAAGAGATACAGATTTTGCTTTCCCTATGACTCCTTTCACAGAGATGTATGTTTGCTGGAGGGAAAGGGTATCCACAAATGTGGAAGAAACAGTATTCATTGATTTTGCTGAATTTTTTTCTCTTCCCCTTTTTTCTTTACTTTTAAAAAATTCTTTATCCTCCAGGAAAAGAGTAAAGAAAGGAAATTAGGAAATAAAAGCAATGTATAGACAAAAAATATCAATGAACATCTATTTTTTAAAAAAGGCAGAAGAAGAATAGGGGCCCCTTCTTAGTCAAATATGGCCAGCAAGATGGCCATATTTTCAGGTAACTTCTAATTCCTAGATTCTAGGTTTAAGTCTCCTATTTCAGAAGCTATCAATATAATTCCAATCTCAAGTCTTACCAGAATCTTACAATCTCACATATAGGAGAAATTTCTTGACTTTCCATATATTTCTGAATACCAAACTCCCAAGATAGTTTACCAGCTAAATTTCTTTCTTAAGGACTATACCTCAAATCTAAATTGCTTTAACTCTCATTCTTGGCCAGCAATAGGTGCCAGACCAATTGGACATTGTTTGGGCCCAGAGTGAATAGAAATAACACTTATTTCTATTTTAGCTAGAAACCTTGAGGGTCTTCCCTTCCTAAATTTTATTTTATTTTATTTTTTACTAGGTAAAAGAGGCCTTTCTTTTCCTCAATTCTTACCTAACCTTAAACACTGAATGGGCATTGCCTCGGTCAAACTGAGACTTGTTACAGACCTTAGTTTAAAAAAGATCAAGGTCTTCCACTATAGCCAGGGCCATCTCCAATCCCTGATCTATATCTTGTCATTGGATCCAGATGATTCTGTAGGAGAAAGTGAGGCTGTACAGCAATATGGCTTCCAATAATACCATATGACTGAAACTACTCTTTTATCTTGCTTCTCTAAGGTTCTCTTTTAATTGCTAAATCCCTTACTCTTCAGTCTTTATTCTAATTGCTCTCTCTTTAGCTTCTGACAAAATGAATTACCCTTAGTTCCTCTATACTCATTCCTTCCTTGTCACAATTCAATAAACTTTTATTAAGGGCATACTATCCCTTTTTTCCCCACTCATATAGCCTCTTCCCTAATTCAGACCTGCATCACATCCTAATTAGCTTCCTTGCTTCTACTGATGGTTTTTCATCATTAATTTATCCCCTATATAACTGCCAAAATTATATTACTAAAATGCCTTCTCCCAAAACTTCTCCCCTCAAGATTTCTCATTGGCTTCCTAAGAATCAAATACAAAATCATCAGTCTAGTATTTAAGCAATCTACAATCTGGTTCCAACCTGCTTTTCAGTCATTTCATATTACTCTTGATATATTCTTTATTTTAATCTAAACTATCTGCTAAATTTTCCTTTTTTATTCATCTACTGCACTTCTACAACTTTTCACAGACATTGCTTAGTTATACAAAGTTATACAAAACCTTTTCAGATTTCTCCTAAAGATCTAGTCTTGTTGAAATTATGTTGTATTCTTACCCAATCATTCTGGAAAGCAATCTGGAATTATACCCCAAAAGTTCTTAAATTATACATACCATTTGATCCGGCAGAAAAGAAGGAAAAGTACCCATAGGTACAAAAATATTTCTAGCAATTCTTTTTGTGATGACAAAGAATTGAAAACTGAGGAGATGCATATCAGTTAGAAAATGGCTAAACAAGTTATATGATATATGAATGTGATAGAATATTATTTGTGCTGTAAGAAACAATGAAAGAAATGGTTTTAGAAAAACCTGGAGGACTTGTATGAACTAATGCAAAGTTAAATGAGTAAAAACAGGAGAGTAATTTCTACATTTCTATAGCAATACTATAAAGATAATCAACTTTGAAGATTTTGATCTACACAATGACTAACCACAATACCAAAGACTTCATGATGAAACATGTAATCCATAAAGAGCTGATGGACTCAGAATAAAGATAGAAGCATATTTTCTATTCTCTCTCTTTTTTTAGACATGACTAATGTGGGACCTTATTTTACATGACTAGATTATGTTTGTAATAAATTTTTTCTTGCTTCTCAATGACTAAAGGAGGGAAGAGAAAAGGAGATAATTGAGAACTGAAAAAATTTTAAAAGAATTTTTTAAAATTAAAAGTATTATTCTGTATATGTAGAATATTTCATATATGTAGCATATTTACTTATTAGTGCAATATTCTATTTCCCCCAAATAAAATATAAGCTCTGTAATTCTAATGTTTTTATCCCCAGCACATTGACATGCACATAATATGCATTTAATATCTGTTGAATTAAAGGGACCTCAGATGTCATCTAATCCAATCTAATTTTTTTAACTTGAATCCTTGATTTCATTGGTATTCAACAACTGGTGGGAAATTTCCCATTAATTACATTAATAAATGCAGATGCACAACTAGTCTACAACCTACAGTGATACTTATAGAACTAAGAAGTTGGAGGGAGTTTTCTAGGATAAAAAGACCAGAGGAAGGACAAACCCACCTTCTTCACTCCTTCTATACATACCTGACCAAAGTCCTTTCTACAATATCCCTGAAGGGTGATTATCTAATCAACTCTTAAACACCTCAAATGAGGAGCTACTTACTGCCTTTCAAAGCATTCCCTTCTATTTTTTGATAGTCTAAATCTGTAACTTTTACCAATAATTCCAATTCTGCCTTCTGGGGATAAGAAAAATAAATTTCATTTTTCTTCCATATGATAACTATCACATAGAAATCTTCCATTTTACATCTCTTCTCCAGGTTAAACATCCAGTTTCTTCAAATGATCCTCTATGGTCTCTATCTCCCTCACCATTCCCAATAACCTCTTAAACATATTCAAGAACTCCAATGTTCTTCCAAAATGTAATGTCCAGACTTGGATACAATCTGACTAAGGAAGAGTACGTATGATTTCCACCTCCATTGTTCTGAAAATTATATTAAGAAGGCTTTTGAGACTCCCAAACTCAAAAAGTTTACAATTACTAAAACTGCCAGATTTGTTGCCTAACTCACACCCTATCAACCTATACTTTCAATGGCTGGGTTGTTGTTTTTCATTCATATGTCTTTATACTTAACAGATTTGGTCTATCATTCTAGACTGGTAAAATCTTTTAGCTATTGGTCCTAGTTTTGTATCATCTACAAATCTGACATAGATTTCATCTATGCTTTTACCCAGGTAACTGATAAAACTAAAGGCCACTTTGAGATCCTTCCATCTTGAGAGCCATCAATCAATCAATTCAAGCTAGCTAACAACTTGAAAGCACAGAGAGGAAAAGACAGCACAGAAAAGAGAAGATAATACAGAAAGAGGATGAGGGGAAGAGTTTAAAGAGATAGTTGACAAGGTTGCTAAATCAGGGCAATGCTATAAACATCCACTTCTGAAATTAAATGTTTCTATGAACAGAGAAGAATGATCTGAACAGTCCCATAGGTAGTACACTCTGTTGCCTCTAATGACAACGTGCCCACATGCTCTCAGAATCTTTGATTCAAAATATCCAAGTATGTCCTTTCTTTCCTTTCCCAGAAGAGAAGATAAAACATAGTCCAGATATAGGAAAAATCTCCATTTCTAATTTCAAAGCACAAGTGATTTCTGGCCAAGCTATACAGAAGAGGAGCTAGCCCAACAATATTGCTGAAGCTCAAGTATACTGAGTTTTCTTTCATCCCTGTCTTGCCAAAGCAAGGGCTGGTCTCTTTGTGTCTCTCTTAGGATGCTGATAACAGACACAATTAATACTACTAATAATAAATAACCACTATAGCTTCCAGGACCAATTTGGGTGGTTAAAGAGTATTTTGTTTCTGGGAATATTTTTTTAAAGTGACTGAATCTGGTTCTGTGCCACTCATCTAATCTATTTTCTCTTATATCCATGAACTATTTTACAATTCTTGAAATAAATTTGGTTCTAACTATGATTACCCCAAATCCTAGCAGTGACTTTTAATGAACAATTCTTATTCCATCCAGTTAAAAGGTAATTTAAATACATGAAAACAATTAAAACTTAATGATACTGATGATGTCTCTGGTTCTTCTAAGGCTGATCATCTATTTACATAATATCTTTGAAGTAAGGAAAAGAAAAAAATCAAATTTTTATCATCATTCAATACAATTCAAGGAGCAATGTGCAATTTGAACATACCTATTAAGAAAAAATGAAGTTGTTTGAATTTTTACTTATTACAAAATGGATTTTTTTAAAAAGTTAGAAATAAAGTTCAGAGGCCATGAGCAAATCTGGACTTCCAAGGTTTAAAAAATAAAATACATTCAAGTGATGGTGCTTTCTTTGATAACAGATAGACGACTGACTAGTCATTTGTTAACCTGTTCACTTTTTCTAATCCCCAAAAAATAATAGTTGGAAAGGAATCCTGATGACTTAACTGATAGCACTAAATAAGGATAGGAGGAGAGTATAAGGGGAAAAAAGCAGAAGACAAAATTCAGCATCAGGTCCCCTATTATTAATTTACCATCCATTGCCAGTATACCAGCTCCATATGCTTCCACTCCAGAAAAGCTTCCAAGCAAGAGTTTTCTGATTCCACCTGCTGCAATAGCTGAAACAAAAAAGGCAAATCCCAAATGAAAAAAGAGACAACTCTGGCAAACCATTATCCCCTCAGTCACACAGACTCCTTATTCCAGCCTACCAGTAGTAGCTTAAGCAATTGACAAGTCTTGTTTTTACATTTGTAACATCTCTAATAAATATTCTGTTCTCCCTTCTAACATTAGCACCCTGGTACAGGTACAATTGGACTAAGACAATAGTCAGATGAAAGATCTCTCTACCTCAGATCTCTTCCACACTCTAGCCTATTAACTCAATTGTTAACATGATCTTCCTAAAACTCAGGTCTGACTATGCCATCCTCCTATTCAATAAACTACTGGCTCTTTATTGCCTCCAGGATTAAATATAAAATCTACTGTTTGGTATTCAAAGCACTTCTTAACTTGTCTTCCTTTCATCTTTCCAATCTTTGTATACTTGATTCATTATTAAATTCTACAGTGACACTGGCCTTCTTGCTTGTTTCTCTAAAAAGAATTCCCATCCTCTGACTCCACACATTTTCCTAGTTCTCCCCGCGCCTAGAATTTTCTTCTTCCTTGTCTCCACCTACCAGATTCCCTGCTTCCTTCATGTCTCAACTTCTGCAAGAAGTTCCAAGTCCTCTTTAGTTTCCTTCACACACAGACACACACAATGTATCTTATATGTACCATCTTTGCACAGAGATAACATTAGACCATAATCTCCCTGAGAGCAGAGACTAATTTTTTAAACTTTCTTTGAATCTCTAGCACTGTGTCAAACACATACCAGGTGCTAAAAATAAATAAATAAATAAAAAGTCTGCTTGACCTGATGATCAAGGAACTTTTTATTTAACTGAATACAATATGAATCTTCTGTTACTTAAATAAAAAATTAGTAGCAAATAATATAAACATCTCATAAAATGACAAACAAGAAGGGCTACACATTTTTTTCTGATCTTCAAAACCTTTGTTATACTCTGTAAAGTAGGAATTATGCATCAGAGATAAGAGAATTTGGCAATCTAGAGCATCAAGATGGCATCAAGATTGGCACAAAATGTCAATAATCCCTAACCACTAATTCTCACTCAGCACATCCTATCTTACTCTACCATACTCTAGGTAACAGAGCATCACAGGACTACCCATTCTTGAATCCTCCAGCTTGAGAGGAGCTGAGACTCTTTTAGATCTAATTTTTTGGCATACATCCATAAAAGAAGGGCTTAAAAAGTGAGCAAAAAGGAGAGAAAATGTGGGGGGAAAGGACTGAAGCTTTCAGAAATATCTGGAAGAAGAAAACTCAGAAAATAAAACTCAGATAAACCAACAATTTATTAATGGCAGAAGGAAATATGGTCTCCAAATCAAGGAAAAGTTCAAGTACCTATGAATAAGTAATGCAAGACAAAGAAAAAAGTCTCAATATCTCATGAAGTAGAAGTCACTTAAGGTATGAACCAGCAAGAAAGTTTGCTCCTGTTGTTCAAGAAAGGAGAATGTGCTCTACTGGGAAGAGAAATGTTGAAAAAAATTATGCATCAGCTGAAATAAACAAACAAAAAAAAAGCAGAGGATAGCACTTATGCTCTCAGAAAAAGCAGAAGCAAAAAAAGATCAAATTAAAAGAAACAAGAAAAGAACCTATATCTCTCTAAAAGTTATTGTACATAGTGAAGTACAATAGCATAGGAATGAAGGGATCTTCCCTTAAAATGATAAACAATATTTATCTAAACCCATCAGCAAAGCATTATCTATAAGGGGATAAACTAGAAACCTTCCCTAATATGACTTGGGTAAAGCAAGGATGTCCATTATCATCACTATTATTCAATACTATACTAGAAATGTTAGGTATAGCAATAAGAGAAAAAGAAGACTTTGAAGGAATTAGAATAGGCAATGAGAAAACAATACTATTACCCTTTGTGGATATGATAGTATACTGAGAAAATCTTAAAAAAATCAACTAAAAAATTAGCTGAAATAATTAACTGTAGCAAAGCTGCAGGATATGAAATACTCATATAAATCATCAGCATTTCTATATATTGCCAATAAAGTGAAGCAACAAGAGATAGAAATAACAATTCTATCTAAAATAACTTTAGACAACATAAAATACTTAGGAATCTACCTGACAAGACAAACACAGGAACTACGTGAATACAATTACAAAACATTTTTCACACAAATAAAATGAGATCTAAACAACTGGAAAAATAATTGCTCTTGGGTATGCTAAGCCATTATAGTAAAAATAACAAGTCTACCCTAAATTAATTCACTGCCACACCAAATTACCAAAAAATTGTTTTATAGAGCAAAAAAAAAGTAATGACAAAATTCATCTGGAAGAACAAAAGGTCAAGAATATCAAAGAATTGATGAAAAAAAAATGTGAAAGTGACCTAGCAGTACCAGCTTCCAAACTATGTAATAAAGCAGCAATGATCAAAACAATCTGGTACTGGCTCAATATAAAGTGGTAAACCAATGAATAGATTAGGTACATACTACATTATAGTAAATTACCACAGTAATCTAGTACATTGATAAATTCAAATCCAAAGATCCAAGCTTTTCAGACAAAAACTCATGATCTCAATTTGGAACTATGCTCAAAAAGTTATGAAACTGTGCATACACCCTCTGACCCAGCAGTGTTTCTATTGGGCTTATATCCCAAAGAAATCATAAAGGAAGGAAAGGGCCCCACATGTGCAAGAATGTTTGTGGCAGCCCTTTTTGTAGTGGCTAGAAACTGGAAACTGAATGGATGCCCATCAATTGGAGAGTGGCTGAATAAATTATGGTATATGAATGTTATGGAATATTATTGTTCTGTAAGAAATGACCAGCAGGACGATTTCAGAGAGGCCTGGAGAGACTTGCATGAACTGATGCTGAGTGAAATGAGCAGAACCAGGAGATAATTACACACAGCAACAAGAAGACTATATGATGATGAATTCTGATGGACATGGCTCTCTTCAACAATGAAATGTTTCAAACCAGTTCCAATTGGACTGTGAAGAAAACCATATACACCCAGAGAGAGGGATGTGAAATGTGGACCACAACCTAACATTTTCATGCTCTCTATTGATGTTTGCTTGCATTGGGTTTCCTTTTTCAGATATTTTTTGTTCTATAGATACGATTGTTCTAATACAGCAAGATAAGTGTGGAAATATGTATACATATATTTGACTTGTCAAATATTTTAATATAATTAACATGTAGTGGACTTCCTGCCATCTAGGGGAGGGGAGGGAACTGGGGGGAAAATTAGTAACAGAAAGCTTTGTAAGGGTCAATGTTGAAGAACTACCCATACATATGTTATACAAATAAAAAGCTTTAATAAAAAAATAAAAACTCATTATCTGACAAAAAATCTTGGGAAAACTGGAAAATGATATGGCAGAAACAGGTAAAGACCTACATCTCACACTGTATATACCAAGATAAGGTCAAAACAGGTACATGATTTACATTTGATTAGGAGAGCATGAAATAATTTGTTAAGATAAGGGGAGAATTGGGGCAGATTGTTAGTGGAGTGGATAGATCACCAGCCCTGAAATCAGAAGGACGTGATTTCTAATCTGGCCTCAAACACTTCCTGGCTGTGTGACCCTGGGCAAGTCACTTAACCCTAATTACCTCAGCAAAAAAAAAAGAAAAGAAAAGAAAAGAAAAGAAAAAAAAAGAAAAGAAAAGAAAAGAAAAGAAAAGAAAAGAAAAGAAAAGAAAAGGAAAGAAAAGAAAAGAAAAGAAAAGAAAAAGGAGGTAACAAGGGATTCTCAATCTTTACAGAAACTTTCTACAGGGACAGGTAGACGGTACAGTGGAGAGAGCCCTGGCCCTGAAGTTAGGAGGGCCTGAGTTCAAATCCAGCATCAGACATTTAATACTTCCTAGCTGTATGAGCCTAGACAAGTCATTTAACTCCAATTGCCCCCCCCCAAAAAAAAAGATAAGGGGAGATTTTAGGACTAAAGACAGACAGCAATACAAAAATGTAAAATAATTTGTTATATAAAATTTAAAACTTTTTACCTTTTACACAAATAAAACCAATGCAAACAAAATTAAAAGGAAAGCAAATAAAAAAAATGGAGAAAATTTTTGCAACAAGTATTTCTGATAAAACCTCATTTCTAAACTATATAAAAAGCTGAGACAAATTGATAAAAACACAAGTCATTGCCCAAATGATACATAAAGGATATAAACAGGTAGTTTTCAGTTGAAGAAATCAAAGCTATCTATAATCATATGAAAAAAAGTTCTAAATCACTATTAATTAGAAAAATGCAAATTAAAACAATTCTGAGGTACCACCTCATACCCATCAGATTAACTAACATGACATAAAAGGTAAATGATAAATGTTGGAGGCGAATGTGGTAAAAATGGAACACTAATGCACTTTGTGCATACTCTTTTTTTTTTTTTTTTTTTTTTGCTGAGGCAATTAGGGTTAAGTGACTTGCCCAGGGTCACACAGATAGGACATGTTAAGTGTCTGAGGTCACATTTGAACTCAAGTCTTCCTGACTTCAGGGCTGGTGCTCTATCCACTGCACCACTTAGCTGCCCCAATTGTGCATACTCGTTGACCCAAATGATAAAAGACAGAAAAGGGCCGACCTCTACAAAAACGTTTGTAGCAACTCTTTTGTAGTAGCAAGGAATTAGAAACTGAGTGGATGCCCATCAATTAGGGAATGCCAGAATACATTATGTTATATGAATGTAACAGAATATTATTGTTCTATAAGAAACACAGATTAAAAATTTAATTGGAAACTAAGCAAACTAATCTTAAAGAATGAATAAGCTATAAAATAAATCATAGGTAGTACCAGTCAATAATTTCATTAAAGAGAATGACATTAAAACAACATATCAAAATCTATGGACGACAAGGGGCAGCTAGGTGGTGCAGTGGATAGAGCACCAGCCCTGAAGTCAGGACGACCTGAGTTCAAATCTGGTCTCAGACACTTCCTAGCTGCGTGACCCTGGGCAAGTCACTTAACCCCAATTGCCTCAGCAAAAGGCAAAAGGCAAAAAAAAAAAAAAAAATCTATGGACGACAACAAAAACAGTAATTGGAGAATAATTTATATCTCTAAATACTTATATCAACAAAACAGAAAAAGATCAGATTAATGGGACATGCAAATTTTATTTTTAATTTTAAGGGAACAAATTAAAAATTCCCAATTAGATACCAAAGTAGAAATCCTAAAATTTAAAAATGAGATTAATAAAATTGAGTTTATACCACCAAAATAATAAAACTAGTAGTTGTTTTTATGAAGAAAAACAACTACACTGGTTAATGATTTTTTAAAAAGTAGATAAGAAAAGCAAATCACTAATATCAAAAATGAAAAGCATGAGTATACCACTAATGAAGATGAAATCAAAGCAATTATTAGGAGTTATTTTGGAAATTATATGCCAATTCAACAATTTAAGTGAAAAGGAAGAATATTTAACAAAAATACCTAGATTAACAAAAGAGGAGATAAAATATCAAAATAAAACTACTTTAGAGAAAGAAATTGACCATGTCATAAATGACCTTCAAAAGGAAAAACCATCAGGATTTAGTGGTTTTACACATTAATTCTACCAAACATTTAAAGATCAACTAATTCCAGTACTCAATAGAATATCTGGAATAAAAGGCCAAGGAGTCTTACCAAACTCCTTTTATGAAATGAATATGGTAAGCCAAGAAAAGCAAAAATAGAGAAAGAAAATTATAGAACAATTTCCCTAATAAATATGGATGTAAAAATCTGAAATAAAATGCCAGCTAGAATACAACAATGCATCACAAAAATTATACATTATGACGAAATGGGATTTATACCAGGAATGTAGGAATAGTTTAATATAAGGAAAAGTATATAAGGAAAAGAAAAAACATAATTGGTTACATCAATAAGAAAAGTAATAAGAAAATCATATGATCATATTAATAAATACAATAGAATACAGTGACAAAACACCACATCCATTCTTAGCAATGAGGTAACAAAACTCTATGATGATATGAAGATATACTTGGAAAATCCTAGAGATTCAACTGAAAAGTCAGATGAAAAAATAATTTCAGCAAATTAACACAATATAAAATAAACCCACATAAGTCACCATTATCTCTATATATGACGAACAAAATCCTGGAAGAGATGGTTAAGAGATATCCCATTTAGTGTTGGGGGAAAGGAGAGAAATTTGGAATACAAGGTTTTGCAAGTATAAATGTTGAAAAATTGTCCATGCATACATTTTGAAAATAAAAAGCTTTAATAAAAAAAAATTTTTTTAAATGATATACTCCATTTAAAATAACCATATACATCCCACTCACCCTAGCCCCGCCCACAGGGCCCCACTCAAAGAAACCGGCTCCAGGTGGTCTCAGGCTTTGGCTGCAGTCATAGATCACTGTTATGATAATGAATTTGTGAGCTTCTTCTACAACCACAGTGGGAAGCAACTGAGTCTGTCCTGGCAGCCCAAGGATGTGGTAATGGTGGTCCTGGGGCTTATAGTCAGTGTAGTGGTTCTACTGACTAACCTGCTAGTCATTGTGGCCATAATTTCCAACCGGCGGCTACACCTCCCCATTTACTATCTGCTAGGAAACCTGGCTGCCGCTGATCTGTTTGCAGGATTGGCCTCCTCATGGTGCACACAGGTCCTCGAACAGCCCAGCTCTCAGGGAAGGTCTGGTTTTTGCAGCAGGGCCTGCTGGATGCTAGCCTCAGTGCTTCTGTTGTCAACCTGCTGGCCATTGAGGTAGAACAGCACCGCAGTGTCATGGCAATACAGCCATTGAGCCTCTTACCCCGTGGCCGTGTGCTGTTGCTCATGGCTGGCAGTCAGTAGTTGCACTGGGCCTGGCACTTTTGCCCTCCTACTGGAACTGCTTGTGTAACCTGGACCACTGTGCCCGCCTGGCCTCACTCTACAGCCGCATCTTCCTGACTGCCTGGGCCCTTGGCAACCTGCTGGCCTTCCTGCTTATGGCAACTGTCTATGCACGCATCTTCCTCTATGTTCGAAGGCGCATGAATCACATGTCACAACACGCTGGCTTCCACCCATGCTACTATGAGACCACAATTGCTCTAGTCAAGACAGTGGTCATCATTTTGGGGGCATTTGTGGTCTGCTGGACACCTGGCCAGGTGGTATTGCTTCTAGATGGGCTGGGCTGTGAGTCATGCAACGTCTTAGCTGTGGAGAAGTACTTCCTGCTTTTGGCTGAGGCTAACTCCCTGGTCAACCCCGTTGTGTGTTCATGCCCAGATGCCGAGATGCAAAGCACCTTCCGGTGCCTACTCTGTGGCTGCTTGAGGAGCTCTTCCCGCCACATACCCTGAAATGGGCCAAGACCTGGAATGAGGGTCAATTTTCCTGACAGTGGCCACCCCTTGGTTGATTCCTCCCTTTAGCTGTCTCTACACCAGTGAGACAGGACTGATAACTGTGATTGGGATGACAACTGCCTGCTGTGAACTGGGGTAATGAATAGTGAACTGCTTCTAAGGCAAGC
>JAJPUD010005217.1:0-40198 GCA_023553655.1 Myrmecobius fasciatus | reverse complement strand
CATGGGGAAATGAAATGAGATCACTGCAAAATAAAATAGAAAAAATGGAAATAGAATGCAATAAACAAAAAAATGTAATTGGTCAATTGCAAAAGAGACTAAAAACAGTAACTGAAGAAAATAAGACATTAAAAATTAGAATTGAACAATTGGAAATGAATGACTCATCAAGACTTCAAGAATCAGTCAAACAAAAACAAAAAAATGAAAAGATAGAGAAAAACATGAAATATCTCCTAGGAAAAACAACTGACCTGGAAAATAGATCTAGGTGAGATAATCTAAGGATTATAGGGCTTCCTGAAAGCCATGATGAAAAAAAGAACCTAGACACTATCTTCCAGAAAATCATAAAAGAAAACTGCCCTGATATTTTAGACCCAGAAGGCAAAATACTTATTGAAACAATCCACCAATTGTTCTGAAAGAACACCCAAAAATTAAGTCCCCCAGAAATATCGTGGCTAAATTCCAGGACTATCATACCAAGGAAAAGATATTACGAGAAGCCAGAAAGAAACAATTTAAATATCGGGGAGCCACAATTAGGATCACACAGGACCTAGGAGCTTCTACTTTAAAGGATCAAGGGACTGGAATCAGATATTCCGAAGGGCAAAGGAACTTGGATTAAAGCCAAGAATAAGTTACCCAGCTAGAATGAGCATTATCTTCCAGGGAAGAAGATGGTCATTCAATGATATAGGAGAATTTCACCTATTTCTACTGAAAAGACCAGAACTGAACAAAAAATTTGATCTACAAACACAGAACACAAGAGAAAGATAAAAAGGTAACAAGAAAAAAACTCTTGAGACCTATATTTATGTTATGGATATTTATAGAATGATGGTTGATTTTATGATTTTATTATTACGTTATGATTATTATGATATGATTATTGTGATTTTATGATTATTGTTATTTTGTTATTATTATATAATAATCTGAAAAAGAAATTAGAGGTAGAAAAGGGATAACACTGGAAGAGGAAAAGGAGGTAAAATAAGGGAAATTACATCACATGTAGAGGCAAAGAAAACCTATAATGATTGAGGGGAAAAAAAGGAGGGGAATGAGAATTGTGTTAATCTCCATCTCATCAGATTTGGCTCTGAGGGAATAATAGATGCATTGGGTATCAAAAAGAAACTTGTCCTATCATAAGGAAACGGGCGGGAAAGGGGGAAAAGAAAGGGAATAGACTAATAGAAGGGAAAACAGAAGAATTAAGGGAAAGGTGTAAAAAAAAGGGGGTGGGGCTCTAAAGGGGAAGGATTGTTTGAGGGAAGTGGTTATCAAAAGCAAAATCAGAAGGTAAAATCGCCATTGAAAGAGTCTCCTGAAAGAGATCCCAAAATGAAAACCCCAAGGAATATCGTGACTAAATTTCAGGACTATCACACCAAGAAAAAGATATTGCAAGCAGATAAAAAGAAACAATTCAAATACTGAGAAACTGTTATTAGAATCACTCAAGATCTGTCAGCCTCTACATTAAAGGATCAAAGGGCTTGGAATCAGATATTCCGAAGGGCAAAGGAATTTGGATTACAGCCAAGGAAAAAATTAACCTGCTAGAATGAGCATTATCTTCCAGGAAAGAAGATGGTCATTCAATGATATAGGAGAATTTCACCTATTTCTAATAAAAAGACCAGAACTGAACAAAAAATTTGATCTACAAACACATAACACAAGAGAAACATAAAAAGGTAACAAGGAAAAAAAAAACTCTTGAGAACTATATTTATGTTATGGATACTTATAGAATGAGGGTTGATTTTATAATTTTATTATTACATTATGATTATTATGATATGATTATTGTGATTTTATGATTATTATATGATAATCTGAAAAAGAAATTAGAGGTAGAAAAGGGATAACACTGGAAGAAGAGGAAAAGGAGGTAAAATAAGGGAAATTATATCACATGTAGAGGCAAAGAAAACCTATAATGATTGAGAGGGAAAAAGGGGGGGGATGAGAATTGTGTTAATCTCCATCTCATCAGATTTGGCTCTGAGGGAATAACAGACATATTGGGTATCAAAAAGAAACTTGTCATATCTTATAAGGAAACAGGAAGGAGAGGGGGAAAGGAAAGGGAATAGACTAATAGAAGGGAAAACAGAAGAATTAAGGGAAAGGTGTAAAAAAAGGGGGTGGGGCTCTAAAGGGGAAGGATTGTTTGAGGAAAGTGGTTATCAAAAGCAAAATACTAGGGAAGAGGGAAAGGGGATAGGAAAGAGAAAAGCATAAGCTAGGATAAATAAGATGGCAGGAAATACAGAATTAGTTATTTTAACTGTGAAAGGGAATGGAATGAACTCTCCCATAAAGCGGAAGTGGATTGCAGACTGGATTAAAAACGGGAATACAACAACATGTTGTATACAGGAATCAGATACTCCAAAAGGCAAAAGAACTTGGATTACAGCCAAGAATAACCTCTTCAGCTAGAATGAGCATTATCTTCCAGGGAAGAAGATGGACATTTAATGATATAGGTGAATTTCACCTATTTCTGATGAAAAGACCTGATCTGAACAAAAAATTTGACCTCCAAACACAGAACTCAAGAAAAGCATAAAAAAAGCAAAGAACTCTTGAGAACTATATTTCTACTGTGGGTATACTTAAGGAATGGGGGTATAATTTGATTTTACTTTGATAATATGAAAAAGAAACTAGAGGTGGAAGGGCTATCATACTGGGAAAAAGAAGTAAAATAAGGTTTTTTAAAAAAGGAGGTAAAAATAAGGTAAAATCTCATGAAGAGGCAAAGAAAACCTAATATAATTGTGGGAAAGAAGAGAGGGGGATGAGCATTGTGTGAATCTTATTCTCATTAGATTGGGCTATAAAAGAGTATATCAAACACTTTTAGTTTCACAGAGAAACTTGTCACTCCTTATAGGGAAGTGGGAGGGAAAAGAGAAAAAGAAAGGAACAGATGAATAGAAGGGAAAACAGAAGAATTAGGAGAAAGGTGTAAAAAAGGGGGAGGGGCTGTAAAGAGGGGAGGACTGTTTGAGGGAGGTGGTTATCAAAAACAAAATACTGAGGAGGAGGAAAGGGAGAAAGGGGAAAGGAAAGAGAAAAACATAACTTGGGGTAAATAAGATGGCAGGAAAGACAGAATTAAGTTATTTTAACTGTGAATGTGAATGGGATGAACTCTCCCATAAAATGGAAGCAGATAGCATACTGGATTAAAAGCCAGAATCCAACAATATGTTGTTTACAAGAAACACATTTAAAGCATAGAGACACATACAGGGTGAAAGTAAAAGGCTGGAGCAGAATCTACTATGCTTCAGGTGAACAAAAAAAAGCAGGGGTAGCAATCCTGATCTCAGATCAAGTAAAAGCAAAGATAGATCTAATTAAAAGAGATAAGGAAGAAAACTATATTTTACTAAAGGGTACCATAGAAAATGAAACAATATCAAAACTAAAATTATATGCACCAAGTGGTATAGCATGGAAATTCCTAGAGGAAAAAAGTACAGAGATGCAAGAAGAAATAGACAGCAACTCAATACTAGTGGGGGATCTCAATCTTGCTCTCTCAGAATTAGATAACTCAAACCACAAAATAAATAAGAAAGAAGTTAGGGAGGTAACAAAATGTTAGAAAAGTTAGGTATGATAGATCTTTGGAGGAAATTGAATGGAGACAGTAGGGAGTTTACTTTTTTCTCAGCGGTTCATGGAACTTATACAAAAATTGACCATGTGACCATAAAAACCTCAGAATCAAATGCAGAAAGGCAGAAATAGTAAATGCATCTTTTTCAGATCATGATGCAATAAAAATTCAGGAGAAAACAAACCAAAAGTTAATTGGAAATTAAACAATCTAATCCTAAAGAATAAATGGGTGAAAGAACAAATCATAGACACAATAATTTCCTCCAAGAGAATGACAATAACGAGACAACATACCAAAATTTGTGGGATACGGCCAAAGCAGTTATAAGGGGTAATTTCCTATATCTAGATGCTTACTTGCATAAAATAGAGAAAGAGAAGATCAATGAATTGGGCTTACTATTAAAAAAAAAACTAGAAAAAGAACAAATTAAAAACCCTCAATTAAAAAGCAAATAGGAAATTCTGAAAATAAAAGGGGAGATTAAGAAAACTGAAAATAAGAAAATTATTGAATTAATAAATAAAACTAAGAGTTGGTTTTATGAAAAAACCAACAAATTAGATAAGCCTTTAGTTAATTTAATTAACAAAAAAAGGAAAGAGGAAAATCAAATTATTAGTCTCAAAAATGATAAGGGAGAACTTTCCACCAATGAAGAGGAAATTAAAGCAATAATTTGGAGTTACTTTGCCCAACTTTATGCCAACAAATTTGATAATCTAAATGAAATTGAGGAATATCTACAAAAATATAGACTGCCCAGGTTCACAGAAGAGGAAATAAATTATTTAAATATCCCCATTTTAGAAAAAGAAATAGAACAAGCTATTAATCAACTCCCTAAGACAAAATCTCTAGGGCCAAAAGGATTTATATGTGAATTCTACCAAACATTCAAAGAACAATTAATTCCAATACTATATAAACTATTTGAAAAAATAGGGAAAGAAGATGTACTACCAAATTCCTTTTATGATACACATATGGTGCTGATAGCTAAACCAGGTAGGGTGAAAACAGAGAAAGAAAACTATAGACCAATTTCCCTAATGAATATTGATGCAAAAAAAAATTTTTTTTTTTTTTGCTGAAGCAATTGAGGTTAAGTGACTTGCCCAGGGTCACACAGCTAGGGAATATTAAGTGAGACCAGATTTGAACTCAGGTCCTCCAGACTTCAGGGCTGGTACTCTGCGCCACCTAGCTGCCCCCGATGCAAAAATCTTAAATAAGATATTAGTAATAAGATTACAGAATGTCATCGCCAGGATGATACACTATGACCAAGTAGGATTTATAGCAGGAATACAGGGCTGGTTCAATATAAGGGAAAACTATCAGCATAATCAATTATATTAATAACCAAACTAAGAAAAATCATACGATTATCTCAATAGATGAAGAAAAAGCATTTGATAAAGTCTAACACCTATTCCTATTAAAAACACTAGAGAATATAAGAATAAATGGGCTTTTTCTTAAAATGATCAATAGTATCTATTTAAAATCATCAACAAGCATCCTATGTAATGGGGACAAACCAGACCCATTCCCAATAAGATCAGGAGTGAAACAAAGCTGCCCACTGTCACCATTACTATTTAATATTGTATTAGAAATGTTAGCTTTGGCAGTAAGAGAAGAAAAAGAGATTAAAGGAATTAGAGTAGGTAATGAGGAAACCAAATTATCACTCTTGGCAGATGACATGATGGTATACTTTAGAGAACCCTAGAGGCTTAACTAAAAAACTGCTAGAAACAATTCACAACTTTAGCAAAATTGCAGGATACAAAATAAGTCCGCATAAATCATCAGCATTTTTATATATTACCAACAAAGTTCAGCAGCAAGAGATACAAAAAGAAATTCCATTCAAAATAACTCTCAATAGTATAAAATATTGAGGAATCTATCTAACAAGAAACAGTCATGAACTATACAAACTAAACTACAACACACTCTCCACACAAAGTCACACCTAATCAGTTGGAAAAACATCAAGTGCTCATGGGTAGGCCAAGTGAATATAATAAAAATAACAACACTACCCAAACTAATTTACTTATTTATTGCCATACCAATCAAACTCCCAAGAAATTATTTTACAAATCTAGAAAAAAATAGTAGCAAAGTTCATCATGAAGAACAAAAGATCAAGAATTTCAAGATAATTAATGAAAAAAAAGGCTGATGAGGGTGGCCTTGCTGTGCCAGATCTAAAACTATATTATAAAGCAGAGGTCATCAAAACCATTTGGTACTGGCTAAGAAATAGAGTAGTCGATCAGTGGCATAGGATAGGACCTCAGGTGTTTCTTGTGCAATAAGATAACTGTATAGATATGTATACATACATTGGATTTGTCATATAATTTATCATATTTAGCATGTATTAGATTACCTGTCATCTAGGGGTGAGGGTTAGGGGGAAGGAGAAGAAAAGCTTGGGGAAAAAAAAAAAAAGGTATTTTTTTTTTTTTTTGCAAAGGTCAATATAGAAAAATCACTCATATGTTTTGTAAATAAAAAGCTTTTAATTAAAAAAAAAAGGATGGGATCTCAGGACAAACTAGGCAATAATTATAACAATCTAGTGTTTGACAAACCCAAAGACCCCAGCTTCTGGGATAAGTACTCACTATTTGACAAAAACTGCTGGGAAAATTGGAAACTAGTATGGAAGAAATTAGGCATTGACCCACACCTAACACCTTACACCAAGATAAGATCTAAATGGGTTCATGATTTAGATATAAAGAGTGATATTATAAGCAAATTAGAGGAACATAGGATAGTTACCTCTCAGACCTGTGGAGAAGGAAGGAATTTGTGTCCAAAGAAGAACCACAACTCTTAATTGAACACCAGAAAGATAATTTTGATTATATTGATTTAAAAAGTTTTTGTACAACCAAAACTAATGCAGACAAGATTAGGAGGGAAACAATAAATTAGGAAATCATTTACATTTAAGGGTTAGGATAAAGGCCTCATCTCTAAAATATATAGAGAACTGTCTTATATTTATAAGAATTCAAGCCACTCTCCAATTGATAAATGGCCAAAGGATATGAACAGACAATTTTCAGATGAAATTAAAACCATTTCTAGTCATATGAAAAGATGCTCCAAATTACTATTGATCAGAGAAATGCAAATTAAGACAACTCTGAAGTACCACTACACACCTGTCAGATTGGCTAAGATAACAGGAAAAGATAATGTTGGAGGGGATGTGGGAAAACTGGGACACTAATACATTATTGGTGGAACTGTGAACGGATCCAACCATTCTGGAAAGCAATTGGAACTACGCTCAAAAAGTTATCCAACTGTGCAGTGTCTTTGCTGGATCTATATGCCAAAAAGATCTTCAAGGAAGGAAAGTATCCCACATGTGCAAAAATGTTTGTGGCAGCCCTGTTTGTAGTGGCTAGAAACTGGAAACTTAATGGATGCCCATCAATTGGAGAATGGCTGAATAAATTATGGTATATGAATGTCATAGAATATTATTGTTATGTAAGAAATGACCGGCAGGATGATTTCAGAGAGGCCTGAAGAGACTTGCATGAAATGATACTGAGTGAAATGAGCAGAACCAGGAGGTCATTGCACATGGCAACAATAAGACTATATGATGATCAATTCTGAAGGACATGGTTCTCTTCAACAATTAGATGTTTCAAACCAGTTCCAGTTGTTCAGTGATAAAGAAAGCCATGTACACCGAGAGGCCTGTGGGATCTGAGTGTGGACCACAACATAGCATTTTCACACTCTTTATTGAGGTTAGCTTGCATTGTTTTCCTTCTCAAGTTTTTTTTTTTTTCCTGTACAGCAAGATAACTGTATAAATATGTATACACATATTCGATCTGTCAAATATTTTAACATAATTATCATGTATTAGACTTCCTGCCATCCAGGGGAGGGGGTGGTGGGCAGGAGGGAAAAATTTGTAAAAGAAAGGTTTGCAAGGTTCAATGTTGAAAAATTACCTATGTATGTTTTGCAAATAAAAACCTTTAATTTAAAAAAAAAAAAAGAGATGATTCAAATCAGTTCCTATTGTTCAGTGATGAAAGTCATATACATCCAGAGAGAGGCCTGTAGGAACTATGACCACATCATAGCATTTTAATGCTTTCTGTGAATGTTTGCTTGCATTTTGTTTTCCTTCTTAGGGGTTTTTTTCCCCCCTCTTTGTAGATCTGATTTTTCTTGTACAGCAATATAACTGTATAGATATGTATACACATATTGGATTTATCATATATTTTAACATTTAACATGTATTAGACTACTTGCCATCTAGGAGAATAGATGGAGGGAAAAATTTGGAACAGAAAAATTTGTAAAGGTCAATGCAGGGGCAGCTAGCTGGTGCAGTGGATAGAGCACCAGCCCTGAAGTCAGGAGGACCTGAGTTCAAATCTGGTCTCAGACACTTAACATTCCCTAGCTGTGTGACCCTGGGCAAGTCACTTAACCCCAATTGCCTCAGCAAAAAGCAAAAAATATATATATGTTAGCCCCTAAGTGATAGTCAAGATATGAAACAGGCAATTTTTCAGTGAAGAAACCAAAACTATATATAGTCATATTATTGGCAAAATTCTGAACCCCAAATAATTCACTCAGAATGAGTTAAACAGTTTAAACTTTTAACATGTTCCTGCAGAAATAGGGTGTGAAAGTCAAAATGAGGTCACACACTTTTCATAAGCAAAAGTATAGCCTGCCATCCCTTCTCCCAGTCAGAAAAATCCCTTCTCCATCCCCACAATGGCTAAGGTAATGTTCTTTCCCAATCCCTCTACAACATACAGCCCTTAGTATATAACCCCTTCCAGTACATATATTGTATCATCATTAAAATGAGCCTGAGCTACTCCTGGGGAGAAGTTAATATTTATGAAGCAATTAAGCATGTATGTTTCTAGCTAAGCTATGATCTTTATCCTACTTTCAGCTTTTTTCACTACACAACTAGTTCTATCCAGTTTTATCTAGTTTCAATTGGTTTCAGGAGCTTCCCTGCTCCCCTCCTTTGGGTTACTTCTGGTTCCAGATTTCCAGTTTTCCTCAGGTATGGTAATATAACTATTTATTGTTTCTCACAATGCTTTAAATCACTATTGATAAGAGAAAAGCTAATTTTAAAACTGTGAGCTACCACTCTATATCTATCAGATAAGCTAAAATGATACAAGGAAAACAAATATTGGAAGGGATGTGGAAAAATTGAGACACTGATGTACTGTTGTTGATGAAGTTGTATACTGATTCAACCATTCTGTAGAGCAATTTGGAAGTATACCCAAAGGAATATAAAACCATGCATATCCTTTAATCAAGGATGATCAACTGTGAATAATTTAAATTCTCAGCAACACAATGATCCAAGTTAATTCTTAAGGACTTATACTGAAAAATGTTACCCATCTCCAGAGAAGTGACCACATACGAATGCAACAAAGCATATTTTTTCTTTATTTTCTTTATTTTTCTTGTCTGTTTTTTTTTTTTTTACAACCTGGCTAACATAGAAATGTTTTCATGACAGCATATATATAACTATATTAAATTGCCTGCCTTCTCAAGGGGGCAGAGCTGAACATTTTTCATCTGCATTAAAGAAATGACTTCTATCTATGCTAGCAAAAGGTAACTTCCACCTCTGCCTGCAAAACTAATTTGACAACTAGAATCTGTCATTAATTGACAGATTACACCCAGCCACTCCTTATGCTTGGAATTCTTTTGCTTCTCCACCTTTTCTTCTTCCTTTATAATACTTCACTTGGTGATCTCATCAGCTCCCATGAATTTAATGACCATCTTTCCATTGACAATTCTCAACTAACTCTGCTGATTCTATTCTTTTAGACATCTTGAATGGATGGATGCCCAGCAGATTCAATACCCAATACATGCAAAACAACTCACTAACTTTCCCCAGAAATACTGTACCCACTCCTTACTTTCTCTATCACTGTAGAGGGTAACACCATCTTCAAGGTTCTTTAGGTTCACAACCTGGACTCCTTATTATCTCTTATCCTCCATATGCAATCTATTATCAAAGCCTTTCAATATCACTTCAACATTTCTCAAATATACCTTTCTTTCCTCTGACACTGCCATCATTCAAGTGTAGTCATTACTTTATGCCTATACTAGTACAGTAGTCTGCTGGTGGGTCTATCTCAAGTTGTTCTCCCCTCCAAGTCACCCTCCATTCAGTCACTAAAGGGATTTTTGTAAAGAGGTCTGATCATGTCACCTCTATTCAACAGCCTTCAGAGGCCTGTGGGTTTAAATACAAAATGTTCTGTTTGGCATTTAGACACATAACCTAACTCCTCCCTCCTTTTACTTTTCCATTCTTCTTATACCTTACCCTCTGACACTAGGAAATCCAGTGTTGATCCAATGACACTGGTTTCCTGGCTTTCCACAAACAAAACATTCTATCTCTCGGTATTTTCTCTGCCTGTCCCCTAGATGTCTGGCATGCTCATCCTGACTTCCTTTAAATCCCAACTAAAATCCTATCTTTCCTGGAAGGCTTCCGTAATCTTTCTTAATTCTAGTGTTTTCCATTTATTAGTTATTTTCTATTATCCTGTACAGAACTTGCTTTGAATATATTTGGTTACATGCTGTTTCTCCCACTAGATTGAAAGGACTGTCTTTTCCTTTTTTTTTATTTTTTGAGGAGTGTCCCTTACATTTAATACAATTCTTGGCCCAGAGCAGTTGCTTAAAAAATTATTTATTGACTAATAAACAGATAATAACTACACAAATTATGAGATGGCAAAAGACCCATTGCACATGTCCAAAAATGGGCTCACCAAGTCTTCTCAGATTTTAATTCAACTAAAAAGGGCCGTATGATCTGTAAAACTCACTAGATAGGATAAATCCATATATACTCTAAGAACAGGGTTAACATCTAAAAAATAAAATCAAGGGGTGAGAGAAGAATGTATTCGGAGAAAAGGAAGGGAGACGGGAATGGCGTAAATTATTTACCATAAAAGAAGCAAGAAAAAGTTTTTATAATGGAGGGGAAGAGGGGAAGGGAAAGGGGAGTGAGTGAACCTAAAAATCTATCTTACCCTGCAGGAAAATAGGAGGGGAATAGGATATGGGAAAAAGGGAAGGAATGAACCTTGTAATCATCAGAATTTACTCAGAGGAAATAACAAATACATTCAATATTGGTATAAAACTCTTTCTTACCCTGCAGGAAAGGAGGGGGAAAAGAGAGAGTAATAGAAAAGAGGGCACTTTGGGGGAGAGACTAGAGAAGCAAAACACTTTGGAGGAGGGACAAGGTGAAAGGAAAGAGAGAATAGATTAAATAGAGGGGAAATACAGTTAGCAATTATATTTATGAATTTTGAAGCAGGTTTTTCTGATGAAGTCCTCATTTCTCAAATATATTGGGAACTGATTTTTTTATTTATAAAAAATAAGAGCCATTGCCCAACTGATAAATTATCAAAATGTATGATCAAAAGATATAGCCTAAAGGACTATAAAATAATGTATATCCTTTGACCTAACTTTAAAAAGGAAAAAGGAAAAGAACCTATATGTACAAAATGATTTTTAAAAAAGTCATTCCTCAATTAATAATTACCAAAAGGTATGATCTATACCGAAAGGATTACAAAATCAAGCATATCCTTTGACCAACAATATCACTACTAGAAATAACTCTCAAAAGAGACTCTAAAAAAAAAAAGAGCCTTTATGTATAGAAATATTTATAGCAGTTCTTTTCTCAGGGCAAAGAATTGGAAATTGAGGGGATGTCCATTAATTGAGCAATGGCTGAATAAATTCTGGTACAGGATTATGAAGAAATATGGTTGTTCTATAAAGAAAATATGAACAGGATACTATAAAAAAAAGTGAAATGTATTGTGTACAAAATAATAGCAATGTTGTGGGATGACCAGTTGTAAATAACTTTTATGTAAATGTTTTATACAACTTCACATGGGCTTTCTCAGTGGGGGGCAGAGGGAGGAAGGGGAGAATCTAGACCTCAAAATTTTAAAAACAAATGTAAAAAAAATGTTTTATATGTTAACTGGGGAAAAATAAAATGTTTTTAAAAAAGTTTTTTTAAAAGAATCTACCAATCACCTCCTAAAAAAGACCCCAAAATGAAAACTCCAAGGACTACTGTAGCTATCTTCCAAAATTATTAGCTCAAGGAAAAAATACTGCAAGCAACTAAAAAAAAAAAAACAATTCAAATACCTGAGGAGCCATAATCAGGATTATCCAAGACCTAACAGCTACCACATTAAAGGATCAAGGGACCTGGAATACGATATTCTTAAAGGCAAAGGAACCTGGACTAAAACCAAGAATCAACTACCTAGCAAAACTGAGCATTATCTTTCAGGGAGAAAGATAGACATTCAATGAGATAGATTCAATCATTTCTCATGAAAAGACCAGAGCTGAACAGAAAATTTGACCTTTAAGTACAAGCATAAAAGAGAAGCATAAAAAGGTAAAAATTGAAAGAGAAAAAATGTTATTTGAAGGTCAGAGTGATGACCTGTCTATATGGGAAGAAACTTGCAATTCTCGAGAACTGTATCTTTATCATGACAGTTAGAAGAAGTTTACATAGACAGAGGGTGTGGATATAAGTTGACTTATCAGATTTGACTCAGAGAAGGAATATCATACATACTTAGTTTTTTATAGAAATGTCTCACGCTATAGGGTGACATTTGTCTTCCCTATAGGGAAGTAGCTGTGGAAAGGGGAAAGAAAATAGGGAACTGATAGAAGGGCAGGCAGAAATAGAAAGGAAAAAGGGGGGAGGCTGATAAAAAGGGAGGGCAGATTGAGGTAAGTAGGGTCAGAAAATATTACTGTGCTATAAGAAATGATTCATATAGAGAAGTTTGAGAAGGTTTATATGATCTGGTTCAAAGTGAAGTAAACAGAACCCAAGAAAACAGTATACACAATCTTTAGAATGTAAATGTTAAAAACAAAAACAAAACAATCAGAACTAAATGCTCTGAAATTTTAATAACCAAGCTTGGCCCCAAAGAAGAAATGTAAGGAGGTACCTCTTCCAGCTTATTAGTGCAAGTAGAAAACTACAGATGTGGAATAAAATATGTAATGTCATACATTTTCAAAAAGTTAGTTTTATTAAACAGCTTTTCCATCTACTTTCTTATTATTTATTATAAAGGAGTTGGTTCTCCCAGAAGGTAGAGTTACCCTGGGAAATATAAATGACATAAAGTAGATCAACAAAAAAAAAATGTATTAAATAATAATTTGCCTTGGTTCAAAAAAGACCTGAACATGCCATCACTTAGTCTTACATGCTTGGTACTTCCTGGGAACCTGAGGAGTTCTGTTTCAAGGAAAGAGAGATGGCCAATGCTCTCGTCAAGATAACAGCTTCTCGTGTACAAATGAATCTGTAACATATAAAAATTAATTTTATAAAAATTACTAAAAAGTAACATTGGTAATTTCCAGCAAGATGGTAGAGGAAAAGGTCATGAAAAAGACCAACTACTTAATGCTCCCCAAATAAACAGAAATTGGAATACCCAGAGAGGGAAGAAAAGAGAGAAGAAAACAGGAGAGAGAGAGAGAGAGTAAACACAATAAAATACTCACAAAGAATAATCTCATAGAAAAGGAAAAGAAAGGGAAATAATCAAGAAGAAAAAAATCTCTAACACTCTAAACAAAAATGTAGTGTTAAAACACCAAAGAAGGCATAAGAAAGGAAAAATAAATTAATTTCAACAACCACTCAGGAAATGAAACCTAGCAAAAAGCCAAGTCAGACTGGATAAAAATAGCATCTTAAAGAAAATAAAGGAAGATCTCAAGTCTGTAAAGACAGTTCTGATATTTTTGGTGAGAGATCTATCAGTAAAAAATGGATCAAGATAAAGTGATAAACAACATGAAGAAAGTGGCAGGAAATATTAAAAGCAAAAAAAAAATAAAATAAAATTCTGAGACTATATAAGGCAAATCAGCAGACACAGGAAAAAAAGAACTCATTTTTTAAAAAATTTCAAAATTTTATAAGCAAAGACGCAATACTAGAAAACAAAGCTCAAAGAGAAAAATTCAGATTCAAAGGATTAGAACTGCTAGATAGTATGACAATCAAGTTAGAAGTTTTTTGTTTTTTTTTTCTCCCCAGTTTTTTGGAAAAAAATATCCAGTTTGAGATAGCTTCTCGAACATATCCAAAGTAGTAATTATGTACAAGAGATAAAGCAATCTCAGCTCTTCCTATTATCTAGGACACTAAGAATCCAAAATAAAAGCACAGAAGCCTAATAATTAGCCCCTAATATGTTCACATAGCATCCTCTCAACTCCATAATCCAGCAACAGGACAGCATAGCATACAAAAGAATTAATTCTTCTTTCCTTCCTCCCCCACCACTCCTACCATTAGCACTCTATTTCAAAAGAGCTTAGATAGAGCTTTCAATTCTGATTTTGTTATTGTTTACATTTACATTAGTCATTATGTAAGATATACTGTTTTCCTAAGTCCAGTCTCCTTCAATTTGAATCACATCATGTAACTTTTCTTATGCTTCTCTATATTAAACAACTGAGGAACTAAGGAATCTGGATCAAGACATTCATGTATTTATGTGGTACTTGATGAAAATCTTAGGGAAAAAACCAAGCATCCATCTGAGGTCAGTTCTATCCACAAAGAAATCATTTAGAGGAAAGACCCAGGATAGTGGTAAATCATGAATTGCTCCCCAGTATTTGTAGAAGAAAGCTGAAAAAACTTTTAGGTCCAGTTCTCAGGGAAACCACACCCAAAAAAGGAGTCAAAAAAGAATATGAAGGGGACAAGGGATGGAACAGATTAAAATTTTAAAAGATTTAATTAAAATTTAATTAAAAGATTAGAAAAGATCTCAGGAGGAAGAAAATGCAATTAAAATGGCTTAAAAGAGGAATAAGAACTAAGATTCAGAACTTAAGGCCCACACAACAACAAATAATTGGCTCAGCAGAGAAACTTGAATCCACAGTGGAAATAAAAGAGGAAATTAGTGATTGGGAATGCAAAGACACAAAAGGACAATCTGGAATAAGAGAAGCAAAAAGCAAAAACAAAAAGCAAAAACATACATCTCCAAGAAAATAAAACATATTGACTTCAAAGCAAGGTATGCTACTCATCTTGACCTTATCTTGGTATAGTATGGCACACTGATCTATGCCTGGTTTCTGCCATATTATTTTTCAGTTTTCCCAGCAGTTTTTGCCAATATATTGAGTTCTGAGATAGCCATTTTCTAACAGAGCCAACATACAGACATGTTTTGCTTGATTATGCTTATTTGTTACAAGGGGATGGGATAGAAGTAATTACAGAATTATATATTTATAGGGGATAATGGAGAGACATACACACAAAAAACACACTTATTAGAATGGTACCTCAGTACTCATTGTTAATTGGTTTCAGAAGGCATGAGTATTGAACGCATTGAACAAATTTTTCCCATAAGGAGTACATCTCCAGTCTTAGCTCCAAAGGGGCAAGTGAATTTTCCAGTTACAGAAAAACTAGCCAGTCCAGCCCAGTCCATCTCAGCTGGGCTCCTCCTTTCTTCACCCAACTCATTTTCTGAGAGAAACCAAGATCTCTAAGCTCATCCCTTTAAGTCCAAGCTTCCTTGGGGAGAACAGGAAGGCCTGGACATGGAGATAGAAGCTATGGTCCCTTGCCTTCTGCTGCCCAGAGATCTTGGCTGGTGCCTAAGACCGAGTCTTGGGTCCTTGGCACTGCCTCTGCCTGGGCTCCCCAACACTGCCACTCACACCACTACCACTGCTCCTGCTGCTTCTCCTCCTGTTGAGCACACTCACTGTTCCATGTCCCTTCTAGTACTACTGTTTTGAGAGTCAGGAAACAGTGCACCCACATTGACTTGCAAGAACTGCCTTGAGACCTGCCACCAATGCACACAACCTCTGCACCTTGGGCTCCATACTGGTAGTGCACCACCACCAACACCACCTTCACTGGGGAGGAGCTTGCCCATGGTTGAGGGCAATAGCAACAGCAGCAGGGGCTGAACAGTATTCCTGGACAACTTCAAAACAACAGTTTATATTTGATCCTAAAGGTGACAAAGAACCACTGAAGTTTAGTAAGCCAGGAAGTAACATGATTATATCGAGGATATGTTAGAATGAGGGGAAACATGAAGTAGAAAGAACAATTACAGGGGAGGGGGCAGCTAGATGGCATGGTAGATAGGTCTTCCTAACTTCAGGCCCAGTGCTCTAAGTTCAAATCTAGCTTCAGATACTTAACACTTACTAGCTCTGTAACCCTGGGTGAGTCACTTAATCCTAGTTGCCTTATCAAAAAAAAAAAAAAAGAATATAAAGAACAGTTAGACTGCAGTAGTCTAGATGATGAAGACCTGAACTAGGGCTGTGGTTGTATGAGTGAAGAAAAGGGGTTATACAAGAAAGGTTATAAAACTAGAACCAAGTTCAAAATAGATAGGGTTTGAGGAGGAAGTAAATAAGGAGGTTGTTTTAGACAAGTAAAGTGAATTTGAGATGCCTATCGAACAAACAGCAATGTCCAAAAGGCAGTTGGAGATGTATAACTATAACTCAGTACAGATATTATTAGGATAGCTTTGGAGATATATGATAATTGGACCCATAAGAGTTGATAGGAACACCAAATGAGATAATATAGGGGGGAGGAAAAGAGTTTAGGATATAATCTTGGAGGATACTGATAATTAAGAGCTATAACACATAATCCAGTAAATGAGACAGAAAAGGTGAAATGAAACTGATAAGACAAAGGAGACAGCAATGTCACAAAAACCTAGAGATGAAAGTTTCTAGGAGACAGTGACTAGTCAAGTCCAGAATAAAAAAAAATAAAAATACAAAATTATTTAAGAAAAAAGGAATATACAGAAAGAAGCTAATATAAGATGAGTCACATAGAAACTAATCCTCACCTTATTCAGAAGGGTACATTGTTCTTGCTGGCTGGCATACAAACTCCGCCACTGGAAACGAAGTTTCCCAAGTAACCACTGAATATAACGAATATCTATTCTTCCTTTAGGGCCAAGGTCCAATGGAACTGGATAGCTGGCCAGGTCCTTACACTGAAAGCATAAGAAATTTCTCAAAAAAAAAAAAAAAAAGTCACACACACTAATAATGTTCTTCTAGGATATAACAATACATAGACATGTGTACACTCACACTTACACACACACTCTGTCTCTGCTGCTCCTCTCTGTTTCTGTCTCTTTCTGTCTCTGTCTCTCTCTCTTTCTCTCTCTGCCTCTCTCTTTTTATTCCCATTCAGTAACCCCAAAAAGCAAAATCTCCCCACAAGCCCCTTGACTATCTATACCCAACCAAATTACTCCCACGTCTCCAACCATCTTGCTCAACCACCTTGTTCTGTACCCAAACTCCAGCCAATGCCTCAGGAAATATCAAAGCCCAGCTCTGTTCAGCATACTCCATCAACAACTGCAATAGTGCACAAGAAATTCCTGTAACTTAGTTACACATCAGCATGCTCAATCAGATAATGGATCATCTTTAAAATTGTCATACTCTGTACATACCTCCTATGAAAATAAAGCTCTTATGAAGGATCGTGGGAAGATAACAGAATAGGTCCAAAAATCCCAAACTCTCTAGATTTTCCTCACAAACAAAATAAAATTGGGCCTAAAGGCTAACATGGACCAGTGAAAAACAAATAAGATTTGGCAAGTCTTCCTGAGACAATCAAAGAAAACCTAAAGAAAGACCACAGGAAGGAGAATTAATCAGTGCAAAGTATAAACAACTACAAGCTAGCACAGGTGAAGTAGGGAGCCCTGGGTCTACCTGGATTCGGAGATAGACTCAGCCCCAACCACAGGAACTTTTACCTCCCAGACAACATGGAGAGTCTAGTACCATCTTAATGAAAGAATGAGGGAACTGGAGCAGCTAGATGGTATAGTGGATAGAGTATAGGCCTTGGAATCGGGAGGACCTGAGTTCAAATCTGGCCCCAGACAATTAACCACTTAACATACTTAACTAGCTGTGTGATACTGAGCAAGTATACTCTTTCCCCACAAAAACAAACTAACAAACAAACAAAAAAAAAAAAAAATAAGGAAACTCCTCCTAATAATGGCCACCTGTGCTACTGAGCTGTAGCTCTTGGGTAAGAAGGAATCAGGGACTCTACTGGCTGCAGGCATTTGCAGGAAGGAGCTGCTGGTTTTGAATTCCAGGTCAGAGGAGAGAACTGAAGTGAGGCTAGAGGCACCATCCCTCCTCCCTACCCTTACCCCAGGACTAAAGGTGATTATACTATTAAGTTTTTATTTAAAAAAAAAAAAAAAAAAAAAAAGGTCAGCAAAGGAGAAAGAAACCAGTCATAGAAAATTACTATGGGAACAGGGAAGATTAGGGATCATCTTCAGCGAACAATACTGAAATTAAAAAAAATCTCTCCTACCCCAAAGAATTAAATAGCCATCAGCCCAAAAAGAATTTATAGAACCAAGACTTTAAAAATCAAATGAAACTGAAGGGAAAAAAATTTTTTAATTAAATAAGATCAAGCCAAGAACATGGTTCTCTTCAACAATGAGGTGATTCAAACCAGTTCCTATTGTTCAGCAATGAAGATAGTCATATACATCCAGAGAGAGGCCTGAGGGAAGTGAGTGTGGACCACAACATAGCATTTTAACGCTTTCTGTGAATATTTCCTTGCATTTTGTTTTCCTTCTTAGGTTGTTTTTTTTCTTCTTCTCTTTCTAGATCTGATGTTTCTTGTACAGCAAGATAACTGTACAGTTATGTATACACATATTGGATTTATCATATATTTTAACATATTTAACATGTATTAGACTACTTGACATGTAGGGGAGGGGGTGGAGGGAAGGAGGGAAATATTTGGAAGAGAAAATTTTGCAAAGGTCAATGTAGAAAAATTGCTCATATGTTCTGTAAATAAAAAAACTTTAATAAACAAAAAATAAAAGAAATAAAGAAAAGAAGAAAAGATCAAGCCAAGAAAAACAAGTTTATGAAAAGAAAATCATACAACTTGAAAAGGAGATACAGAGTCTTAAAGCAGAAAATGACTCTGAAAATTAAGAGCTGGGCAAGGAAAAGCCAGTGAACAAAAGACCAAGAAATAACAAAACAAAATATATAGTGTGAAAAAAATAGAAGAGAATGTGAAACATCCTATAAGAAAAAACAACAGATCTGGAGAACAGATCAAGAGAAAAGATAAGAATTGGACAACTTCAAAGCTATGACCAAAAAAAGAACCCTGACATAATACAAGAAATAATCAAAGAAAATTGCCCTTAAGTGACAGAACAAGATGGGAAAGTAGAAATAGAAAAAAAAAAAAAATCCACTGATCACCTCAAAAAGATCCCAAAAGAAAAACATATAGGAATATCTGCTAAATTTAAAAATCCCCAAATCAAAGAAAAAAAATTTAAAAGCTAAACAACAACAGCAACAACAACAACAAAAATTCAAATAGTTATAATAAGAATTACACAAGACTGGGGCAGCTAGGTGGCACAGTGGATAGAGCACCAGCCCTGAAGTTGAAAGGACAAGAGTTCAAATCTGGACTCAGACACTGAACACTTCCTAGCTGTGACCCTGAACAAGTCACTTTACCCCAATTCCCTCAGCCAAAAAAAAAAAAAAAAAAAAAAAAAAAAAATTACACAAGATGTATCAGCAGCTACAATAAAAGACCTCAAATACTATCAACAATCAAAAAAAAATAGGGTTACAGCTAAAAACATTATATCCAACAAAATTAAACATAATAGTGAATGAAAAAATGGACATTCAATGAATTGTCAGATTTTTAGGATTTTGTCTCAAATGAAGCTGAACTCAATGGAAAATTTAATATGAACAGCTTTAATTAAAAGAAAAGAAAATGTTATATATGAGCCAACCAAAAACTAATTCTAAGGTACTCAATAAGGACAATCTGTTTATGTTTAATACACAGAAACGTAAACCATGTCTAAAATTGACATTAGGAATTAGGTAGTCCAAAAGAAAGACCGACGTAGAACTGAATGTGATGTGTCTCTAAAAAGTAAAACTAATGGGCAGCTAGGTGACGCAGTGGTTAGAGCACCAGCCCTGAAGTCAGGAGGACCTGAGTTCAAATCTGGTCTCAGACACTTCCTAGCTGTGTGACCCTGGGCAAGTCACTTAACCCCAATTGCCTAAGCAAAAAAAAAAAAAAAGTAAAACTAACTAGGAAAAAGGCAAAAACAGTAATTATATTATATGAATGAAATATGAGCAAGAATCAATTAGATGGGATGGGAGGACTGGCAGTTCTGAAAACCTATTAACACCAAGAATGGATTAAAGAGGGAATTACACACACACACACACACACACACACACTCCTCTCAATAAGACAAAGTGAGATATATAAGGGCACGAAAATCAAGGAGAGTAAGATGAGGTATGTAGATTAATAGGAAAGGGATAAAGAGGAAGAGAAAGGGGGCACAGAATAAGATGGGATACAGAAGCCTGTTTAAATGTGAAGCATACTAATACGGTGAAGCATAAAATGACCCTTCCCTTAGAATAGAAATACATCTGTTACTATTTAATACACTTATCATTTAGCTGGTTATAATTCAAGTCTCCCAGGACCAGTAAGAAATTATAAGAGGAAATTAGATGACTGGGGAAGGGGGAAGAAGATCTTGATAAAACAGAGCAAGCACAGGACGAGTGATCTATTCACTCTTCAATGGATGAATATTCACTGGATATTAGGCATGTCTACTACTCAGTCCTTTGCTACTATTCCCTAGGTAAGAAATCTCCAGATGTTGGATCAAGGTAGGAGGTACAAAGAAGAATAGAAACTTTAAAATGGAATGGGAATCTGTTCTAAAATTTGAAGCACTAAGGAATGACTGCTCCAGTTGGAGAATGGCTGAATAAATTATGATATATGAATGCTATGGAATATTATTGTTCTATAAGAAATGATCAACAGGATGATTTTAGAGAGGTCTGGAGAGAGTTAACTGTCCTTACAGTACCAGTCCTGAAGTCAGGAGGACCTGAGTTCATATCTGGCCTCAGACTTAACACTTCCTATGTGACCCGGAAAGTCACTTAACCCCAATTGCCTCACCAAAGGGAGAAAAAAAAAAATTAACTATCTTGGGTGGCAAAGCCAAGATGGTGGAAAGTAGGCACATCTTTATCTGAGTTCCTCCTAGTGTCCCTCAGAGCAATACCAGATCAAGCCTCTGAACTGCTTTTGGAGTGACAGAATCCAAAAATATTTGGAGTATAATAAATTTCCACCAAAGATATTTTGGAAGAAATTCTGTTTCAATTGGGTGAGAGTGGGGGAGGTGGCCAAGGCCAGAAGCAGTACAGGGAGCTGGGGGAAGAAAGCCAGGGCACTGTGGTGCCCTGCACTGGGTAATCTACTAGGAGGCTCTTAGGATACTCTGAACTGGTTACAATCCAATAGATCAACAGATTATCTGTGAGACATCCAAAGCAAATACAAAAGGCACAGTGAGTATCTGAACCACAGAAAAACATGAAATCTGACCATGCCTACTCAGCACCAAAAGTCAGTCAGCAGCATCAACTCCAAGGCAATCTAAAGCAGCTGTTGCCCCTTTGTCTTAAGAGCAGACCTCAATTAAAAAAAAAAAAAAAAAAAAAAAAAAGAGGTAAAAAGAACTCTGACCATACAAAGTTTTATGGAGAAAGAGAAGAACAGACTCTGAGGATCCTAAAGGCAAATCATCTTTAGATGAAGCCCCAAAGGGTGATATGAGTTGGTCCCCATTTCACAAGGCTCTCTTGGAAGAATTCAAAAAGGATCTTAAGGGGCAGCTAGGTAGCACAGTGGATAGAGCACCGGCCCTGAATCAGGAGGACCTGAATTCAAATCTTGTCTGACACTTAACATTCCCTAGCTGTGTGAGCCTGGGCAAGTCACTTAACTTCAACTCAGCAAAATAGCAAAAGGATTTTAAAAGAGAAGAAAAATGGGGAAATGAAATGAGAACTTTGCAAAAGAGTTTGGAAAAGGAAAAACAGAATTATGAGGAAAAAAAACTCCTTAAAAATTGATATCATGAAATAGAAAAAGCATATAACTCCTTACAAGATAGGTATGAAAAAGAAATTAATTCATTAAAAAACAAAATCTGTAAAATGGAAAAAAAATGCAATGAACAAAACACCTCATTTAAAAATTCAATTGGCCAGCTAACTAAAGAAAATAATTCACTAAAAATTAGAATTAAACAAATGGAAGTTAATGACTCAATGAGATGTCAAGAATCAGTCAAACAAAATTAAAAGAATGAAAAAATGTAAGAAAATAAACCACGGACCTGGAAAATAGATCTAAGAGAGAAAATCTAAGAATTATTGGACTTCCTGAAGACCATGATGAAAAAAGAGTCTAGACATCATTTTTCACAAAATCAAGGAAAACTACCATGATGTCCTAGAACCAGAGGGTAAAATAGCCATTAAAGAATTCATTGATCACCTCCTGAAAGAGACCCCAAAATGAAAACCTCCAGGAATATTATAACTAAATTTCAGAATTAATCAAATCAAGGAGAAGATATTGCAAGCAGCCAGAAGAAAACAATTCAAATATCGATGAGCCACAGTTAGAATTATCCAGGACCTAGCAACTTCCACTTTAAAGGTATAAAATCTGATACTCTAAAAGGCAAAGGAACTTGGACTGGAGCCAAGAATCAACTACCCAGCAAAACTGAGCATTATCTTTCAGGGGAACATTCTTTAATTCTGAAAAGGAGAGATTATTAAGACTAAAAGTATTAAAACTATTGAATTAATAAATAAACCTAAGAGTTGGTTTCATGAAAAACCCAATTAAATAAACCTTTAGACAATTTGATTAGAAAAAGGAAAGAAGGGGGCGGAGGCAAGATGGCGGAATACAGACATGACTCTCTGTGACCACCTCTGACCTTCTCTCAAACCAACAGCAGATTAAGCCTCTAAACTGGTTTTGGAGTCAAAGCGCCCCCAAATATTTGGAGTACAACACATTCCCAGAAGAAGTTACCTTGGAAGAACTTCAGAGCAGGTCTGTTTCAGTCAGCAGGAGGACAGTTTTGCTGAGCTCAGACAGCAGCGTGGGGAAGACAGGGCAGGAATCTGGACTGGTACTCAGAACGTGGTAGTTTCTAAGCACCTGGTTAGTTCTCAGTGGTTTACAATCTATCTTAGGCCACTCTACTCTAGTTGCAAGCAGGTGCTTTGGCAGATCTGCCTTTTATAAAAGATAGATTGTAAACCACTGAGAACATCAGAGCTGGCCCCGATTTCCCAGCACCAGAAGTCAATCAGCCGAACTGCCCCACAGCAAATTAAAGCAGCTGTTACTCCTCTACTTTGAACAGACTTCAGGCTTTTAAAAAAAGAATAAAAAACAAAAAAGAACTCTCACCATAGACAGCTTTTATGGACAGAGAACAGACCTCAAATCCTGAGGTTCATAAAGGTAAAACAACTCCAGAGGAAGCCACAAAGGGAGACATGAGTTGGTCCCCATTTCACAAGGCTTTCCTGGAAGACTTGCATAAAGGATCTTAAAAAAGATTTAGGAAAAAAATGGGGAAATGAAATGGTATTATTGCAAGAAGGATATAATGCCCCACAAAAGAAATATGAAAAAGACACCAATTTACTGAAAAACAGTGAAATGGAAAAACGTATGCAATGAACAAACTGACCAACCGCAAAAGGAGCTAAAAAAGGTAAATGAATAAAATAATACATTAAAAATTAGAATGGAACAAATAGAAGTGAATGAATCAATAAGACTTCAAGAATCAAACAAAAACAAAAAAATGAAAAAATAGAAGAAAATATGAAATATCTCCTAAGAAAAAGAACTGACCTCGAAAATAGATCTAGAAGAGACAACCTAAGGATTATTGGACTTCCTGAAAGCCATGATGAAAAAAAAGAACCTAGACACTATCTTACAGGAAATCATGAAAGAAAACTGCCCTGATGTTTTAGAATCAGAAGGTAAAACAGCCATCAAAAGAATTCACCAATATCGTGACTAAATTTCAGGACTATCGCACCAAGGAAAAGATATCGCAAGCAGCTAGAAAGAAACAATTCAAATACCAAGGAGCCATAATTAGAAACACCCAGGACCTGTCAGCTTCCACCTCAAAGGATCTAAGGGCCTGGAATCAAATATTCTGAAAGGCAAAGGAACTTGGATTACAGTCAAGAATAAGTTATCCAGCTAGAATGAGCATTATCTTCCAGGGAAGAAGATGAATATTTAATGATATAGGTGAATTTCACCTATTTCTAATGAAAAGACCAGATCTGAACAAAAAATTTGATCTCCAAACACAAAATTCAAGAGAAACATAAAAAGATAAAAAGGGAAGAACTCTTGAGAACTATATTTCTATTATGGGTATACTTAGACAATGTTTTAGAGAATAATTTGTTTTTACTTTGATAATATGAAAAAGAAATTAGAGGTGGAAAGGGTATCATACTGAAAAAAGAGGAAAAATGAGATTAAAAAAAGGTAAGAAAAGGAGGTAAAAATCTCATGAAGAGGCAAAGAAAACAATATAATTGAGGGTAAGAAAGGAGGGGGGATGAGCACTGTGTGAATCTTACTTTCATCAGATTGGGCTCTAAGAGAGAATATTAGGCATATTTGGTTTCACAGAGAAACTTGTCCAACCTTATAGGGAAGTGGGAGGGAAAGGAAGAAAAGAAAGGGAAAGACTAATAGAAGGGAAAATAGAACAATTAGGGGAAAGGTGTAAAAAAGGGGAAGGGGCTCTAAAGGGGGGTGGGCTATTTGGGGAAGGTGGTCATCAAAAGCAAAATACTGGAGAGGGGGGAAGGGAGAAAGGAAAAAGGAAAGAGACAAATATAACTTTGGGTAAATAAGATGGCAGGAAATACAGAATTAGTTATTTTAACTGTGAATGTGAATGGGATGAACTCTCCCATAAAACGGAAGCAGATAGCAGACTGGACTAAAAGCCAGAATCCTACAATGTGTTGTTCACAAAAAACATATCTAAAGCATAGAGATACATACAGAATGAATGTAAAGGGCTAGAATCTATTATGCTTCAGGTGAACAAAAAAAAAAAAAGCAGGGGTAGCAATCCTTATCTCAGATCAAGTAAATGCAAGGATAGATCTAATTAAAAGAGATAAGGAAGGAAATTGTATTTTACTAAAGGGTACCATAGATAATGAAGCAACATCAATACTAAACATGTATGCACCAAGTGGTATAGCATCCAAATTCCTAGAGAAGAGAGATGCAAGAAGAAATAGCAAAACTATACTAGTGGGGGATCTCAATCTTGCTCTCTCAGAACTAGATAAATCAAACCACAAAATAAATAAGAAAGAAGTTAGGGAGATAAACAAAAAGTTAGAAAAGTTAAGTATGACAGATCTTTGGAGAAAATTGAATGGAGAAAGAAAGGAGTTTACTTTTTTCTCAGCAGCTCATGGAACTTATACAAAAATTGACCATGTGTTAGGGCATAAAAACCTCAAAATCAAATGCAGAAAGGCAGAAATAATAAATGCATCTTTTCCAGATCATGATGCAATAAAAATCACATGAAATATAAGGCCAGGAGAAAACAGACCACAAGTTAATTGGAAATTAAATAATCCAATCCTAAAGAATGAATGGGTGAAACAACAAATCATAGACACAATCAATAATTTCACCGAGGAGAATAACAATGAGACAACACACCAAAATTTGTGGGATGCAGACAAAGCGGTTATAAGGGGCAATTTTATATCTTTAGATGCTTACTTGCATAAAATAGAGAAAGAGAAAATCAATGAATTGGGCTTACTATTAAAAAAAAAAACTAGAAAAAGAACAAATCAAAAACCCTAAATTAAATACCAAATTAGAAATTCTGAAAATAAAAAGGGAGATTAATAAAATTGAAAATAAGAAAACTATTGAATTAATAAATAAAACTGAGTTAGTTTTATGAAAAAAATAGATAAGCCTTTACTTAATTTAATTTAAAAAAGGAAAGAAAAAAATCAAATTGTTAGTCTCAAAAAAGGAAAGGGAGAACTTTCCACCAATAAAGAGGAAATTAAAGCAATAATTAGGAGTTACTTTGCCCAACTTTATGCCAATAAATTTGATAATCTAAATGAAATGGAGGAATATCTACAAAAATATAGATTGCCCAGGTTAACAGAAGAGAAAATAAATTATCTAAAAATCCCCATTTTAGAAAAAGAAATAGAAAAAGAAAAGCTATTAATCAACTCCCTAAGAAAAAATCTCCAGGGCCAGATGGATTTATGTGTGAATTCTACCAAACATTCAAAGAACAACTAATTCCAATACTATACAAACTATTTGAAAAATTAGGGAAAGAAGGTGTTCTACCAAATTCCTTTTATGATACAGATATGGTGCTGATAGCTAAACCAGGTAGGGTGAAAACAGAAAAAGAAAACTATAGGCCAATTTCCATAATGAATATTGATGCAAAAATCTTAAATAAAATATTAGCAACAAGATTACATAAAGTCATCCCCAGGATAATACACTATGACCAAGTAGGATTCATACCAGGAATGCAGGGCTGGTTCAATATTAGGAAAACTATCACCATAATCAACTATATTAATAACCAAACTAACAAAAATCATATGACTGTCTCAATAGATGTAGAAAAAGCAGTTGATAAAATCCAATAACCATTCCTATTAAAAACACTAAGGAGTATAAGAATAAATGGGCTTTTCCTTAAAATGATCAGTAGCATCTATTTATTATGGAAATTATAGAAAATGATTCCTTGAAAACTAGAATCGGACAAGAAGCAAAGCAAAGAAATAATAAACTATAAAGAATGAAAAAATAAAAGAAAATGTGAGACATTTCATATAAGAAAAACAACTTATCTGGAGAAAAGTTCAAGAGGAGAAAATATAAGAATAAATGGACTAACTGAAAGTTACAATTAAAAAAAATAAGTTTAATACACTTATATAAGAAATAATTAAAGAAAATTATACCAAAGTGTTAGAACAAAAAGAGAAAGTAGAAATAGTAAAAATCTCACAAACATCACCTAAAAGTGAACCTGAGGAAATGCTACAGGAATATTATAAACTAATATTATAAACTAAATTCCAAAACCCTTAAGTCATGAAAAAATATTACAAGCAACAAGAAATAAAACAATTCAAATATGATGGAGGCACAATTGAAATAACAAAAGACCTAGCAAAAGCTAATACAGATTAAAAGATTGCAGGTCTTAGAACATTATACATCAAAAAGAAAAAAACAGACAGTCAATGAATTACCAAACTTTCAGGATTTTGCTATAAAACACCTGACGTTAATAGAAAATGTGACATACAAGATCTCAGAGAAATATAGGGCAAACATCAAAGACTCAATAAGGATAGTTTATATTTTATATATGGAAAAGTAAACCACGTAACCACATGTCTTAAGATTGTCATTAGTAATTTGGCAGTTCAAAAGAAAGACTGGAGTAGAGCTGAGTAGGCTATGAAACCATGTAGGAACAGGTAGAAAGAATAATTATCTTATACAAATAAGGCACAACATGTATAAACTATATCAGATAGCTTGTTGTCTTGGGGAAGAGGGAAGTAAGGGAGAGGAGAAAAAATATGGAACATCATATGTCAACAAAAATTAATGTAAAGGAAACTATATGCATATATATACATGTGTATGTGTGTGTGAAAGGATATGAAAGTTTTAAATTCAGATAGAAATAAGAGGACAAGAAGAAAGGATGGGAGAAAAGCATAAAGGAAGGGTCTTTGGAAGAGGGAAGGATAAGTAATAAATAGGAGGGCAAGGTAATGGGTAGAAATAAAGCTGATGAGATAAGAGGGATAGAAAATTAGATATACACAAATATAAAATAAAAATCAGGAGTAGAATTTATGATGTAAAAAAAACAGGGGTAGTAATCATCATTTCAGATAAAATAAAACTAAAATAGATTTAATCAAGAGAAAAATAGGAAAACCACACTAAATGTCAGCCATACTAATCACTATTATTTTAAACTATTGACAATAACTAGACAGTATATTGCTGGAATATTGCTGTGATGTAGGAAATGATAAGTTGGTAGATTTAGAAAAATTTGGAGACTTGAACTTATGAAGGAAGATAAGATGCTATCTACCTTCAGAGAAACAAGACAAACAACCATAGTACAGTCTTACACAGATGTATATGAATGTATACATGTATTTATCTGTATGATTATAAATATCAGTGCACATGCATATGTGTGTATATACATGTATGTATATGTGCTTGTGTATATAAAATATATATATTCATATTTAATTGTAGATTTCTTAGGGGAGGGGAAAAGAGGAGGCAAAAGAATAAAATTAAAAGTGCACAGTAGAGACCAAAAGAAAACCTACAAGGAAGAAAAACAACTCTAAATGTATAGTATATATTATATAGACTTTCTTGAAATGGAAATTTATTGCTTTATATTTTGAATCCTTCCATGTTCTATACACATGGCAATTTTTTTTTCCTGTTTTGTATTTAAGTTTAAAAAAAAAATTTTCAAGAACCCAGCAAAAGGAAAAAAAGAAATAATTTTGAAGGAAATTTCTGACAAAAGTCTCATTTCTTAAACATATAGAGAACTGAGTCAAGTTTATAAATATAATAGTCATTCTCCAACTGACAAATGATGAAAAGAAACGAACACTTTTTCAGATGAAGTAATCAAAGCTATCAATAACCATATGAAAAAGTGTTCTAATTCACTATTGATTGGAGAAATGCAAATTAAAGCAATTCCAAAGTACTACTTCATACCTATTAGATTAGGTATGAAGAAACAGAGGACAGAAAAGGGAAATGACAAACAGTGGAAGGGATATCGGGAAAATAAGCCATTAATGCACTGCTGCTGGAGTTGTGAACTGATTCAATGCTAGGGCCTTGCTGAAGCCTTGTTGAGGCTAAGTCTAAGAAAATGAGAAAATACCAAGCTGGGTTAGTGCAGGGTCAACTTATCTGGTTGATGGATAGCAGTATCGAGTAGAATGGGACTTGTGTTGGTACTGACTCCACTGTGCATGTACTCAGGGCCTGTTTTCCATCAAATTGAGACAATGATTGTTGACCATAGCTGAGGACCTCAGGGTGTTTGCAGTCATACATGAAAATACCCTGACTTGTGATGAATGACCAGGTCTGAGCACAAAGATCTGAGGAGACCCTCCCCAGCTTTAACTTGGCTATATTTCCTTATACCTATACATGGCACTGAGAGCTAAAGGGTATAAAAAGGAGGCAGGCAGAGAGTTAGGGAAGAGTTCCTGAACATGTAACTGATTGGCAATAAAGCTGTCTTCTCTTTCCCGCTCCTCTGGCTCCTGACTCTTATTTTCAATAACATGGCTGGCCATGTTCAGTAGTACTCTGAAGACCAGTAATGGTAAGACCTGGCTGCCTCCAGTGGTAGGATCCGGACAATTCAATTATTTTGAAGAGCAGGGCTTCTTAAAACTTTTTCCACTCACACCCCCTTTTCACCAGAAAAATTTTTATATGAGCCTGGATTTAGAGATGTATAAAATAGGTATATAAATCAAACATTTACTGATAATAATCATAATTTCACAACCTCCACATTCAGTCATGAGACCCCATTTAAAATCATGAACCACAGTCTAAGGAGCTGGTCTGTCGAGCAATTTGGAACTATGCTGTTTTGTGATATTTAAATATGTCCGGATTCGCTCCTATAAATGACGCTCTCAGACTCAAATGAAAATGAAAGTAAAATTTTAATTATAAAATGCACGGTATAGACAGTTTAGATTTACAGACAACAAGACAAGACAATAATAACTAAAATTAAACCAATAATAATTGAGATAGATAGAGGAAGAGAATACATCACCAATTCAAGGGAACCTCAAAACTCAGGTGGCTGGGAGCCCCGTTTCAGCCTCAGCAGCTTGAATTGGGAAAAGATTTTCCCGGGCGAAGCGTCCTTCCCACGGGTGAGGCCCAACAGGTTGCTAGAAATGGGGGGCTTTTATTTCCTTTTTAGACAAAGAAGGCTTCAGGCCAAAATGTTACGTTTGTGCCTTTTGGTACGTACTACATGCGTACGAAGGTACTATCTTTCTTACTACCATATCTTTGTTTGGTCTGTTCCAGACCCCATAGCCTTGACATATTTGCGTATGTTCAGGGTGGGAGCCACCCTCCTCTGAGCACAAGCAATTCCAGGAATGGCGAGTTCCTGGCTCCTCCTGTCAAGGGCATGTAGGGTTCATAGAACGGTCAAATAAGTCTCAGGCCTGCTTTATTTGAGTGAACTTATTTTTAAGTAAGATTTTTCCAATTCTTATTCATATGCTCAAAGGACTACAAACCTTTGACCAAACAATATCACTATTAGATCTATATTTTAAAAGAGAAAAACAAAAAAGAAAGGACCTATATGTACAAAAATATAGCAGCTATTTTCTGGGGGTAAAGAACTGAAAATTGAGGGGATGCCCATCAGTTAGAGAATGGCTAGATTGTGCTATGTGATTATGATGTAATACTATTGTGCTATGATCTCAGAAAAACCTGGAAAGACTTCCATAAGGTAACACAACCTGAAATGTACTGTGTACAAAGTAATAGCAATAATGTAAAATGATGAGTTGTGAATGACTTAAGTTATTTTCAGCACACAATGATCTAAGACAAGTTTGATGAAAAATGCTATCCATCCTCAAGAGAAAGAACTGATGGGGTCTGAATACAGACTGACGCATACTTTTTTTAGTTTCATTCTTTTTCTTGAGGTTTTTTTAAATCAGTTTTTTTTCATCTATGCTTTCTTTTATAACATTATTATGTAAATGTTTTCCATCACTACACATATATCTCAATGAAGGGATGTCAGGAAAGAGAAAGGGAGAGAATTTGGAATTCAAAGTTTTAAAAATGGGTATTAACTTTTTTTTGGTAACTGGGAAAAATAAAATACTTAAAAAAATACAATTCAAAACAATTCCAAAAAACTCATCAAAAAAACATGCTATCCACCTCCAGAGAAAAAGCTAATGAACTCAGAGCAACATGGAATAAAATTTTCCCACTTTCTTTATTTTTCTTGGTTTTTTTTTTTTTTGCAATGTTGCTAATATGAAAAGAAGCTTTGCATTTTGTCCCATGTGTAATTGCTATCATATTGCTTACCTTCTCAAAGGATGGAGGAGGAGAGGGGAGGTAGAGAGAGAATTTGGAACTCAAAATTTAAAAAGAAAAAATATATATTAAATCAAAATGTAACAAACTGAAAAAATAAAAACATATTCAAATTTAATCTGATTAAAGAGATTCACCATCAATTAAAAGATGATAAGGAATGTTGGAGGAAAATAAAAAACTGCATAAGGGTTGGACCAAAGTGGAAGGTCTTGTATATAGTAGATACTTTGTTAAATAAGTAATGATTAGGCTGATCTAATCATTCTAATGAACAGAGAGACTTTTGGCAAAATTTTTGAGATATAATGAAATTGTTTAAGTTTTTTCTGATATCTGTTGCTTTAATCTTATTTATTTCCAAGTACAATGAAATCACTGCAAGTGGCTACAAGCCCGAAGTCTGCATTGGGCCTAGGAAAAGAAAATCCTTGGTTGCAAATACTAGATTATGACAAAAGGAAAAGTAGGCAGGGCATTTCCTGGGGATCAAGGGAGAAAAGTTAACAGGAGTTACGCCAATACTAACCAGTAACTCTTATGCTTAAATATTTGCCACCTCAACCCCAACCCTAAAGAATGTGGACTCACCGAGCAGATCCAGACATCATCAACTTGGGGTACACAGCTTAGGCAGAGAAACCTCTCTGGTAGGCTAAAGTATTCAAGTAGCCAAGAGAAGGCCAGCAAAAGCTCACAACTACCTTGAGAGCTGACTTCAGGAAGCTGGTAAAAATGGCGTCTCCCATAGCCATAGCAGCGCAGTATCCACTTTACAAAATGGATCTGGCCCTCTGAAAGGGGTAAATGAGAATATAAGCCCAAGCCAAGGCAATCAGGGACACACACTTCAGCATATTCTCTCCTTCTTCCCTTATTAATATCTTAAAGCCACTGAGAGAACAGTCTCTTTGCCATCCCATCATATAGCTTGTACATCTCTATTTCAATACTTCTACCTAGTTCAACCTCCCAGCCCATCTCTTTTATAGTTTCTCTGATCTATCAAACTTAAAGTGATAATCACCTTCTCTGAAATCCTAGAGTCTTTAGAATTTTAAATCCTTCTCTGAGATTTAGCACTTAATTCTTTTTATCTTTTTAATATAAAAGGCATCCTTTTACCTTCCAACTATAAGCTTCCAGGTGGGAGGGTCTGAATCTGCCTGTTCCTTTTCAGAATCATATAAGGGGGTGATTCTGGAATTATAACACTGGAAGGGACTTCAAAAATCATCTGGGGCAGCTATGGCACAGTTGACAAAGTTCTGGGTCTAGAATCAGGAAGAACAGAGTTCAAATCCCACCCCAGACACTTATTAGCTGTATGAATTTAGGCATGACACTTGACCTATCTCTCTCTCAATTTCCTCAACTGTAAAATGGAGATCATAATAGCACTTACCTTTTAGGATTACTATGAGGATAAATGAGATAAGACTTGTAAAGTATTTAGCACAGTGCCTGACCCATAGTAGGCACTTAATAAATACTTATTTCCTTCCTTCCACCCTGGGCTTGAGCAAGAATTTCCTCTAAAAAATGTCATCTAGCCTTTGTCTGAGAAGAGCCCATTATTCATCCAGAAGCCCATAGTATATTGAAATATCTCAAATTCTTAGGAAAGTTATCAACCTCAATTTTTCTTCTTTACACCTTCATCCATTTCTCTTAGTTCTGCAAAAAGAGAAAAAGGCTCATTCCTTTCATCTCAGTCCTTTAAATATTTGAAAACATCTATCATTTTCCCCTTAAGTCTTTTTCACAGGATAAACATCACAGTTCTTTCAACTGTTTACCCATTACCTTCTTCATACTGATGTAATATGAAACCCTAAAATTTTTGGTTTTGGTGTCTGCCTCAAGAAACTCCTACACCCAACCTGTCTGATTCTGAATGAGATTATTTCTCAGTTCATTGCTGACTGCTGATCTGATCAGTAATAATCAAATTTCAGAAATCACTCTTAATTCATCTGGAAATCATTCCCTAGGTCTACCCTTGAGCTGTAAAATTAACATGCCAATGATAGACTCCCTAGCCCTTGAGCCATAGAATGAGCATACCACAGAATGGTAGAAGCTGGATCAAAGGACTCTCCTTGGTTGTTTTTTTAACCGGATTCCCTTAGAATTCAGTTTGCTTAGTAATGGCGTAACATTACTTTTAATAAAACTTTGCCCCTTAACTAGGAGATGGGTTCAAGCCAGCAAATTCTTTTGAGACACCTTGGTCTGGGACTTCTGGGGTCCCCCTTTTTCTTAACAATACTGATCACAACATTCCAGATGTGATCTAAGGCAGAACAAAACTATCACCTCTATATTTCTGGACACTACACCTAACTTAATATAGAATGAAATTCATTACCAATTTTTGGCTGCCCCCATTTCTTGACTACCTCTGCATACCTACTCTATCCTTTGGAATTGCCATTTCTTTCATTCTGGATCTCTTTCTCTTAATTCCCTCCACCAACTTGTATTTACAGAAACATGGATCCCCTCCCCACCCCCAGTCTCCCAGAGACTATATTCAACATCCCGGACCATCCTCTCTAGCATAGGCTTTATCTCTTCCCAAAACCCTGTTACACTGGTCAAAAGGGGCAATTAGAATACTTCTTGTTCTCCTACTTTAAATTCTACTTTCTCCTTTTGTCAATGTCAATCTTTTCCTTTTCATCTAATACCATTCATAGTGGCTATAGTCTACCAGCTCCCAAATTATTCTCCCTTCCTTTTGCAGGATGAAGTACCAAACTCCCTGTCTTCTTCATCTCCCCAATACTTGCCCTTTAACATTTATCTATATCCTGTCAAATATCCTATCTTCCCAGTTCCTCAATCTTCTCAAATCCCACTTTTCTTCCATTATACCTCAACTGTGCTCAGGAACTGGTCACATTCTGAATCTCATCATTATCTAAGAGTTTCAATAATCAAAAATGATGACATTCCTTTAACTTATCTTAAACACCTATCTTTCCATCTTTCCCTATGCCCTATCCCTCCTAAACCTATTCTTTATCTACATCATGGCTTCCAATACCTCCCCTCCTCAGTATTTTCTTGGGCCAGATTTCACTATCCTACTTCCTAATCTTGTCCTTATAGTTAACCAAGTTCACTTACTCACTATCCTCTAATTTTTAATTACTATTCATTCATTCCTTGCCAAGTCCCAACACTGAATTATTCTCGTCATCTACTTCCTCTCTCTCTGCTCAATGATGCTGAATGGAGTTGGAAGAAGTCACAAAACAAAGTAAACTAAGAATTACAAATTTGTGATATATCCAAGCTAACTTCAACTGGACTCTCACCTTGTATCAAAGTAATTCTTTTATTCCTTAGTCTCCTATATCTTTTACCACAGAAACTATCCTCAACCTTCTCTTTTCACCTCAGACTTCCCACTCCTTCCCATTTCTCCACCCTCTCAGCTGAAATTCTTAATTTATTTTCCTGAGACAACTAAAGTCATTTGAGGTCTCTCTTTTTCTATTATTCTTTATCTCATATTCTCTCTTTTCCTCCAGTCAGATAATGTGCTGTGCCTTCTTGTCAAGGCCAGCTCTTCTACATGTGCCCATCCCATCCCCTCTCATCTTCTCCAGTAGAGTGATGGATCCCTCAATCATTCCCACACTCTCTAATCTTCAACCTCTTCTGTACTGCTCCTTCAATTGCCTTCAAATATGCCCTAGTCTATACTTCCTTTACTAGAATAGGCGCCTCAAGCTTATTACCTTATATATTTCTGCTTTCTCAATACAGCTTCTAGAAAAAGCTTTCACTTTACTTAATCCTCAAACCTTTCTGGATTTTGATCTCATCACTCAACTAAAACTGTTCTACGTATATCTGACAACTAAAACGGAATAATAAATGTTTGATGATGATGATAATGATCTTCAAAGGTACCAGTTACAATCTCTGAATTGTGAAATTTTTTTTTCAGACTTTATCCTTGAATTTCTGGCTCTATTCAACACTGCTGACTACTCTCTCCTCCTGGATATTGTCTGTTTCCATAACACAACTTTATCCTATGTCCACAATATTTGACACTGTGATCACTCTCTCTTTAAATTTTCATGACACTCCTCTCACCTAGTTCTCCTATTTGCTTGACTGATCATTCTCAGTTTTCCTACCTAATTGATCCTTCTTGGTTCCTTTTCTGAATTAATATAGTAATAGCTGATATTAACATAGGCACTGTGTTAAAAGCTTTACAATTATTGTCTCATTTGATCCACACAATAAACATCTTGAAGTAGGTGCTATTATATTTTTATTATATTTATTTTTCTGATAAGGAAACTGAGGCCAAACAAGTGACTTGAAACTGAGGCAAAGCAAGTGACTTCCTTGGGATTACATGCCAAAATATGAACACAAATTTGAACTCAGGTCTTCCAGACTCCAGGCCCAGAGCTCTATCTATCTAGCTCTGTCTATACAATTTCCAAAGTCCTAAACCAGTGATTCTCCCTATTCATTTTTAAGTCTAGTGGTTTCTATTTGCCTTTGCAAACAAAAATAAACACTCTGGCTCCTTTCAGAGAATTTTTTCTCCCAAGATACAGGTGAAGTATTTTTTTCAGTAGTAAAATCTTTCTTCAAATTCTAGTACCAGGGCAGCTAGGTGGCCCAGTAGATAGAGCACCAGTCCTGAAGTCAGGAGGACCTGAGTTCAAATTTGACTTCAGACACTTAACACTTCCTAGTTGTGTGACCCTGGGCAAGTCACTTAACCCCAATTGCCTCAGCAAAAAGCAAAAAAAGAAAGAAAGAAAATTCTAGTACCAGACCTCCCTACTAAACTTGCACTTAACTACCTTCCATTTATTTTGCATTTATTCTGTATATACTTGCTTATGCTATCTCTTGATGAAATGTAAACTCTTGAGAGTATCTGTATCATAATTAATAAAATACCCGATCTGCATTCCGTGATGTTACATATGTAAGCACACATACCCATCTTATACTCCTGAAACTGATTTTCTTTTAACTCAAACATAAGACTTTTTAAACATTTTTTTTGTTTCTCTTCCTAAACTGAAAGTCCTCCTAAGTATAAGAGGAAGGCTGTTACAAAGGGAGGAGCAAACGGCTTAGATCTGCTCAGTCCCGGCAGATTTAATGACGCCGAGGAAAGGAGCACAGATGGGAGAGGGGAGTGTCTTGCTTCTCCACAGACTAGAAGTTCAAGAATGGAATAGGGGAAGCTGCAAAAGGAAAAAGTGGTGGAGTTGTTACTTACCGAAGGCAACAGGAGGATCCCTATAAGCCCCAGTACCCTCCTGATGAATAAGCCAGAGGAGGGAGAAAAGCAGAGACCAAAGCTCGGCTACCTAGAAAAACAAACTCAGTCAATGGAGCATTGGGAGTGCTGTGCTGCCTTGCCCAACTCCCCCCCCACCCCCACCCCACCCCACCCCCACTCCGGTGGGTTGCCTCTAGGTAACCACCTCCTCTTACCGCCTCGGGGAGGTCGAACTTGGCCTTGCGGAAGGTCTCGGGGCTAGGCTTCCCAGGTAATGCTCGACTCAGCGCTGCAATAGCTTTGGGTAGGGTCCGTGGCCCCCAGTCTTCTTGTGGGCGCCAATTTAGCTTCCCCATATTCAGATTCACCAGGTTGCCCGCCGTTTCTTCCGCAACCGCCGCACCCAATCAGATCTTGGTTCTTTCTTTCCCCCAACCAGTGGAGCTAGGTTAAAAAGTTTGTCACCGCCCCTTAAGCCGGGAATCAATCACAAATTCTCAAGAGGTCGCGTAACTAGTTTAGGCGAGGTATTGGAAGGACTTGGAGGAAGGTCTTGTTAGGAAGCCGCTGAAACGATCTCTGGCTCCTGGGATGGACCAAACAAGACTCGTCCCTCTGGTCAAACACCATACAGTTCCAATATTTTTAGAGCTCTGCTCAACCAACCTTCATCTCATGCTCCCTTGTATTATTTTCTTGTGACACTAGATGGCGCAGTAGGTAAAATATCAGGCCTGGAAACGGAGACCTGAGATCAAATTTGACCTCAGACACTTACAGCTATATGGCCCTGAGAAAATCATCTAAAATTTGTCTCAGTTTCCTCATCTGTAAAATGGGCGTAATATCACTTATATCTCAAGAGTTGAGATAAAATGTAAATTGGCATGTAAATAAGATATTTATTGTAAAGTACTTCCAACAGTAGTTAGTACTACATGCTAAATAAATTTTATACATATGTATACATATACATATATATTAGATAATTGTTTATTCCTTGTTGTCTTCTCATTAGAATGTAGGTTCCTTGCCAGGAGGGATTATATAATTCTTTGTATTTGTCATCTGGCGCAAACTGGTGTCAAATTCTAATTGAATGATTGATTTGTTCAAACCAATTCAATTCGATAAACACATATACATCACTCCTTGGGAAAAAGATAATTTCCCTTCAAAGAATTTATGATCTATTACATTATATATTAGAAGAAAACATGTTACATAAAGAATTTATGATTATTAGATTATATATTAGAAGAAAACAGGTTTCATATGAGATGATTCCCAAAGATCCAGGCAAAATCCCTTGAGAGATTTTGTTTTGTTTTTCCACAACAGAAATTTTTAAATTATTAATATTAATTTTTTTTTGCTGAGGCAATTGGGGTTAAGTGACTTGTCCAGGGTCACACAGCTAGGAAGTGTTAAGTGTCTGAGATCACATTTGAACTCAGGTCTTCCTCACTTCAGGGCTGGGGCTCTATCTACTATGCCACCTAACTGCCCCAATATTAATTTATTTTAGCCTTTTTTTCATTTCTGAATTCTCTTCCTCATCCAGAATATCCTGCACCCATTGAGAAAGCAAATAATATAATAACTATTATATATGTTAAGTGGAACAAGGAAATAGTGAAAGTTTTCCCACACATAATCTGGTATAGATAATGCATAAAATAGAGATAGTGCTCCAAAATTTAGCCAGGCCTACATGAGCCTCGGCAGACAGGCCTAAGTTTCACGTTCCTGAAATTATGTGATCTAGGAAAATCAGGTGATATCCCCCCACACCCTTGTTCTGCTAACAGTCACTCTTAACACTAGAACTCCCATATAGGGTAACTGATTTCTGTGTTAGGATTGGATAAAAAATTGAGTAAGATTTGTTTATGTCAAGATATATCATCTGCTTTCCTTCTATACCCTACCTGATGGTGAGAGTCACCCAATTCTTGTGAGACTTGATCAAATAAATGCTTTTTTTTTTTTTTTACCTTGAGAAACCTCTGTCTTTGAGTTGGTGCTCTTCTGATCCACACAATGTGAAAGCAGGTAAAACATATTTCCATATTAGCTATATGGTGCAGGAAAAAGAATTTATTAAAAAAAAAAAGTTGTTACCATGTATAATGTTCTCCTGGTTCTGTTCCTTTCACTTTATGTCAGTTCATATAATTCCAGGTTTTTGTGGTGAAACCATCCCCTTCATCATTTCTCATAACATAAGAGTATTTTCTCAAAATCATAATACTACAATTTCTCTGGTACTTCATCTTGCTTAGCAATTCCATTCCAGGAGTAGGGAATTTAATAAATAACCAAGTATCTCCCTCTCTGATACTCTTTAAAGAACCTTAGAAAGCTTCACAATTTCAAGCAACATCATGCTCCCTCATAAATATCTTATTCAGTTACAGTTTCCATAGAATCCACAGCAGGCCACAATATTTTTAGAAATGCCCTTATACTTTCACAGGCACCCCCAACCTAACAGACTTTTTTGAGAGTATATATCTACATTCATTCTATAACTGGGCAGTGATAGTAGTTACATAATCCCAAAAATCTGCAATTATTCAAAGGTCTGTTGACTCATGCCATCCTTGATGCTTTATAAGGATGCTCTTATGACAGCCACTTATGTTACAAAAAATCTAGATTAAAAATATTAAATCCTGATGAGTTCCCAATTGCAACCATTATGTCAGAAGCTATCTTTTGACAAGAACGTCCTGAATTCCTTTGGAAATATCTTACTTCTAGCACCAGCCTTGAAGTCAGAAGGACCTGAGTTCAAATCTGATCTCAGACACTTAAGGTTTCCTAGCTGTGTGACCCTGGGCAAGTCACTTAACTCCAATTGCCTCAGGGAAAAAAAGTTTTACTTCTTACTTAAGTACAATGGTGTGCTACAGTAAATTTAATGTGGCTCGATTGAACCAATTGTTATATTTTCAGTGTGAGCATTTATACTTCAGAAATTGGCAGATGCTACAAATCAGAGCTTGGGGCAGCTAGGTGGCGCAGTGGATAGAGCACCAGCCCTGAAGTCAGGAGGACCTGAGTTCAAATCTGATCATAACAGCTGTGTGACCCTGGGCAAGTCACTTAACCCCAATTGCCTCAGCAAAAAGCAAAAAAAACAAAAACAAAAACAAATCAGAGCTTAATTTATGGTACTTATGATCGTATAGACTTAAGAAAATGTTAAACAGGGCCAAGATGGTGGCATGAAGCCAGAAAGCTTCTCAAATTCTCCCAGTTTCTCTCAAAAAACACATGAAACAATACCTCTGAACAAAGTCTGGAAGAATAGAGTCTATGAAGAGATGGAATGAAACAATTTTCCAGCTCAAAATAGGGTGGAAGGTCCTCAAGAAAGGTCAGTCTCACTGGGTGAAAGGGAAAGCCAATAGGAAAGTCAATCACACAGAATCAGTAACTAAGAACCTCAGGCCTGACTCAATAAAAACAGCAGAACAGACCAGTGGAACAGCCTCCAGTACCAGTGCAGAAGGCAAATTGCCAGCCTGGGAAACCAGACAGTACCAGGTCAGGCTATCTCAGTGTTTTGAGCAAAACACCAAACACAAGGGTTTGTACTCAAAGCCAAAGATCAAAGTTGCATGAGAAGCTTGGGATAATGCTTTCTATAACCCAGGATCAGGGCTTAACTTTAAAAATTGTGACACAGGAAAAAGAAGGAAGGAAGGAAAAAGGGAAGGAAGGAAGGAAAAAGGGAAGGAAGGAAGGAAGGAAGGAAGGAAGGAAGGAAGGAAAAAGGGAAGGAAGGAAGGAAGGA